>JANHFT010002628.1:55577-66425 GCA_032467955.1 Pseudoxenodon macrops | reverse complement strand
AGATTTTTTTCCCCTTGTGCTAAACAGGCTATGCTGAAACTGAAACTGAAACTGAAACAGGCTGTTTGCTGCAAGGAAGCAAATTGCTGGAAGGCGGAGGTAGAGGCAGATTTTTTTCTTGTTTTCCTCCCCAAAAAAGGTAGGTACGTCTTATACTTTGGAGCGTCTTATACTCCAAAAAATATGGTACATTTAAAGTCTTAGTCTGTAAGACTTTCCCTTCACAACATGGGAAGGACCTGCTTCTCCACATATGCGGATATAAGAATCTGTCAGTTGCAATTTTAGCTACTTTGTAAAATATTTAGCCAAAGCTTATTTTTCATTTACGTTTTCCCAATAACTGGAAGAATGAGCAGACTACACTATGAGTTCCTCTGAAGGTGTTAATCCTCCTGCCCAGGAACTTTGTAAGGTCCACAAGAGGCAATAATGCCATAAAAAAACCAACTACAACTTCCTCTCTTTTACCAATGAATTGTTTAAAATAAATGCTTATCAGCCTTAGATATCTGCCTGGGGCTGCTTAAATACAATCTAGAATTAGGAGTGAAATCTCTCCTGACAATCAAATTTCATCATGTAACTAAAAAGGAAAAAAGGAAAGTGCTAAAAAGAACTAAATTCCAAAGTGGGCAAATACCAAATGTAATCTTTATATAAGTGATTGTAAACTTATGCACAGTAATGCAAAGAATCCTAATTTCAGATATAAATTTAAGGAAGATGAACTTGTGGAGACTAGCCAAAAAATTCAACTGATAATTTAGGGCAGATATTGATCCAGTATGAGGCTATTTAAAAAAAAGAATCCTTCTAAAATAGTATCAGGAAGCTTTCGATAATATTACTATTAATATAATCATATTTCTAGCCAGTCAGACCTAGAATAGCTACAGTTATGGCTACCGCATCTCAAAAGGGCATTACAGAATGAAAAAAAAGACAAAATGTTGATCAGTGTCTGAAACAAATTTGATTGAAAGGAAGTTTCAAGAACTGGGGCTTTTAAGGTGAGGAGGAAGGACATAAAAATAAAAGTGGCATCATAAAGAACTGGTACATATGTGAAAAAAATAGGTGGGCATATTTTTTCCTTCATTCAGTCCATGTTATATCCTGGAGTCACGCAAAGAAGCTGAATGGTAGGGACGTGCCACTCAACCGGAACATCTGTAAAAATGTATTTATTACATTTATAGATGTCAGAATTATTAATCACAGCAGTGACTCCAGCACAGTAAAAAAAAAAGTGTCTCTCTCAGTACTCAAGAAACTTGTATTAGGGACCTACTGTCCTCCTGTATCCCCCTTTTATCTTTTTATATGCATTTCAATGGCTGCTGTAGAAACAGAGTTGTGCTGTCATACAGAGATAGACCTCTGATTCCATTTGAGATGATTAATTTTTATATAGTTACTGTTATTATGTGAATATTGAATGCTTTATTCATTTTTTTAAACAAACAATGTGTGGAACATCCTTTCGGAATATCCTTTTATTTTTTAAAAAGTTTGCTTGATCTAACAAGGGCAGGTGGAATCTATTAAGAATAATTATATTTTTATTCCGACATTTTAGAATCCCTCAAATTTCTCTCTTTTTAAAATTCACTTAATTTTCTTTATCCTTCCCCTTGCACCTCCATTCCACTTTGCAAAAATCCTTTTTGTCCTTCAAAGCAAACTCAAGTAAATCAGAGAAACTAACAGTGCATCTAAAAATATGGTAGCATATTATTTTGAGCAGTTCTCCCATTCTGAGGAATTTCAAATCATGGAAAATATTTTCTAAATTCGTTATACATATAATGTGAGGAGAAAAAGTAGTTGCTGAAGGCTCCCAGTGTTTACTTAACTAGTTCCCTCAAATCCAGCAGTTTCTAAAACTGTGCTGCTAAAATTAGGAGATGAAAAGGAAGTGTGATTGTGTTCCAAGTATTATCTCTATTCCATTCAATGTATGACAAAGGGGAAATTCTGAAAATAAGTTAACTATAACAGGAGTTCCTTAAACCTTTTTCTTCTTCCAAAAAGGGACTTCCTGAATGCTATCATCCACAATTCTTAACAAAGCTTGGCAGCATTTTTACTGCCTGGTTTCTTTAATGAAAGCTTTGCAAGAGACTCTATTCTACCAATTTGTCGTTATAATCTTAACTTCATGCAGTTTCCTTTATGAAACTCTAAATTGCTTACTTCTCTTATGAAATGCATTGTTTAGTTACTAGAAATATACTTAAATCAATTTTATCAAAACCAGCATTGTTGGTTTTTTTTTTACTTCATTACCATGTCAATAGCACACAGCGAAAATTGTATTGCACAAACTCATATATTAAATCTAACTGAAATGGAAAACTATGTTTTAAAAATCAGTGGTGTGATTGGCTATATAATGCTTTAAAAAAAATAAACGGCACTTTCCATGAAAATGAGGTTATAGAAATTTAAATATAAATAATAAGGAGATATAATATGATAATATGACATGCCTGAATTATTTTTAGGATTTGACCAGAATTTGAGACAAAGCGCTATCCAATAATGTAGTAATCTCTACATAAATTATTGGACAATGAATATGGTTTTATTATTTTGGTAATTGCTATATATCATGACCATCTATATTATAATCTGTATCATTTCCATTGAGTTTACTAAATGTTTTGAAGTGAAGTGTTTGGATATAAGGAAGAAATAGAAAATTTGCTAGTTAAGGGATGACCCAAATTTACTGATGGGTTGGATTAAAACCTATAGCATTTCCAATAAATTTCAACTGTATTTTTTCACATAGAAAAAAATAACTATAAAACTATAAAAAACTGTAAAATGATTCTGATATTTTAAAAGGAGTTTTGCTTCCTTGGTTTTAGCCCATAACAAATTTGAAAAAAGTTGTTTCTCATAAATTATTTATTCTTTGCTATCTTGAAAATCTATTATTGGTATTGTTAAATCTATTATAATTAGTCTATTGATTTTCTCCCCAAATAATATTGCTATCCTTTAATTTAATCTCTAAAGTTCTAAATGTCCCAAGGAGGATAAATGTAGTAAAATGCTCTGAAATTACACTATTTATAATATTTAATTCAATTTACTGATCTATAGGCATAAAAAACTCACCACTGTTTAATGCTCGAAAAGATCATTTAACATTAAAAGCTTTTTATATTTGAGTACCCAAGGAGATCGTGAACAAGAAAATGAGCATCTTCATTGCAGATTTCAGTCATGCAAGTAAAGCTGTTTCCAGGGGAAATTTATGACATGAAAAATACTGAGAGAGAAAGTCAATAGCTTAAAACAAAATGGAAACAGATAATTCTGGAAATTTGTATGGAGACTCATATCTGCCTCTTATATGCACCATGCAAGGGTATGACAGCATCTTCAGATATGGCATGCTAATGATCAAGATGATGACAAACAGTAATTACACCAGCATCATACATTGAAGGTTGATGCTAAAAAAAAAAGGCCAATTTCCCTGCCAATATTGTTTTCTCAGTTATTTGACTTGCTCATTTTGACTTAGGCCTCCTCCCCATGATCAGAGTAAGAATACTGTTTCAATCTACATAAAGGTTGTGTGCAAAATTGATTATGACAACCTAGACGTCTATGTAATGGCCTTCCAGTAAATACAAAGCTAAGTAGAATAATCCATCTTACAGAGAATACTAATATCAATTTTGATGCCTCCAGCAATGATGCATTTTCAAAAGCCAACCAGCTTGTCTAGTGTGTATTTAATGAGTCTTAAATAGAAGGGAGAAAAAAAGAAAATTATTTTCCTATTTTATTGTATAAACCTTCTATTTCTCTGCCTTTGGCAATGAATGGTTATGTCATGAATTCCATTTATAAGCACCGTCTTTCATCTTCTGAGAGAAAAATGCAAAACCAGATTGTTTTCTAAGTTACAAAAAAGATTGCAGAAGGGAGGGAATGGGTAAGAGACAGGAGACAGAAAAATCTTCATAGAGATATGAATTGCATCAAAAACTTTCAGCCTACACGCAAAATATTCTATCTATCCTTTGTTATGTCATAATAAAGTTAATAAAAATTTAGCACCAACTAATGTCCTTTTTAAGGTCAAGGCTGAGTTCATATTTTGCTGAAGTAATACTTCTCTGATTGAAGAATTTCTTTAAGTAGGGGTCTGCAAAGATTTGTAATCATATTGTTAGAGAAAGTATAAATGTATATAAATATATGTTAGAAAGATACATAAGAATAGTAAATTAAAGTAAGAGTGGGAAAAAGGGAATATGTAAATGTGTATATTGATGTAAAAATTATTGAAAAAGAAGTAATTGTAAAAAAATCTGATTTTCTTTCTTTGTTTTGTCTTTTTAAATGTTTAATAATTTAAAAAAAAACTCTAATCCTGATTGTGAAGTGGATGTTGGACTTTAAAGAAGCAGGATATGAAATATATGGTTGCCTTTGAACTTTGGTGTTAGAGACATCTGAAAATATAATGGCAGCCAAGAAAGCAAACTGGTGGATTGTCAAACAAACTAAACCAGACTTCTCACTAGAGGCATAAATGATCAGGCTCAAATTATTCTACTTCAGATAAAGAATGCAAAGATCCAGGTCTTTGGAAAAGGCTCTAGTGCTGGGAAAGGAGGAAAGAAAGGGAAGATGATGATCCGCAGCAAGGTGGATGGACACATGGACAATGAGTACACTGTTGGGAGACTTAAAAGAACAGGTTAGGGATATATCATCATATGGTCTGTATGGTCTATATGGTCACTAGAAATTGAAAACAAGTTCTCTAATTCAGGACTTTTGCAATTAAAGACAATGAAGCCCACAACCCTTTCCTTTCTTAGGAAAATAAAATTTAAAATAAAACATAAACATTGATTGTCCTAATGATGGCAAAAAGCCACCAAGCTATGTTTATATTTGGGCCCTTTCCTGATCTTCATATCCAGACACCAAGAGTTAGGAAGCGAGGAGAAACAAGTATCCCATCCAGGGCTATGCTGACTGATGCTTGTGCGTAACAGATGCTGCATGTTCCTCAAAAGTTCCTCTTATGTATGTATGTATGTATGTATGTATGTATGTATGTATGTATGTATGTATGTATGTATGATGGATACAAAGATTAAAGGCAGCTGACAGCCTTTAATCTTTTTATCCAGACTTAGTATAAGTGAAAAAGTTTGACAAAAAACACCATAGGAATATACTGCTCTGTGATAGGATCTTCATTCTTCATTTGAAATAGCCAAAGAAATCTGAGGAATCAAACATTATTTCTGCATCCATCAGCTTTAGGGACCATGAGCTATCAATAGCTCTTACTAAGAAATCTTTTTCTTTTCATTTATTTTTCCTCCACTCCATTTTCTTTGCAGCTCTTACCTTTCTGGTTAATATGTCTGAGCCCTTCCTTCCTCCTTCCCTCCCTCACCCAAAATAGTGTTTGTCATTGAAAATATATATTATTGAATATAAATCAAAATGCAATATGTCCATCTGTAATATTCACGTGTTATATATTCTTTAGTAGTAAAAACTAGGTTGTAAAAACGTTACACTTCGAATAAAAAAAATAATTTCTGCTGATGTGTGTTTCTGTGAGATTTGGAACTGAATGACAATTCTAGAATTTAAAAGGAGCCAGAAATCTGTCATCCTTACTCTGGGCACAAAGAATAATAATAATAATGATGATAATGTATGTGAAGAGAGTGATGTCACCACTTATTCAAACATCTCCCCACTGAAATCAAGGAACATTATTGACAGAAAACAAAAGTTTGAAGAGAGTGAGAGAAAGGAGGAAGCAGGGTGCAGCTGCAGAATCAATAGCTCATACAGAATCAGATAATATATATTTACTGCCCAAATCTCAAAGTCCTTATTGTAGATCCAAGCACTAATAAGGATGTAAGGGCATCAAAAGGATTGTGGGTTTCACAGAGATCCACTCTGGACCTCTTTTACATTTGCAGCATTTCCTGTCTGGCAAAAGCTGTCAGCACTTAGGAGCTAAAATGGGGAGGAACCTAAAAAAGAAAATCGTCTACAGAAAAATTGTGATATAAAAAGGAGAGATTGGCAAATAGAAAGAAAAACAATTTTTTTAATGAGATGTCAAACCACCTAATAGGGCTGTATTACTATTACTATTATCTTTCTCATCTTCCTATTACCTCTTTTGTTCGCCTCTTATGACTATAACTTTGTTGTTTGAATCTCATGAGTTATGTTGATTGATTATTTAGTATCCTATGGTTATCACTGAGTGTTGTATTTTATGATTTATGATGATTGTATTTTATGATTATGCTCATGATTTATCAATTGTTGCTTGTAGGTATGCTGAGACAAATTCATTGTGTGTCCAATCATATTTGGCCAATAAAGAATTTCTTAAATGTTGCAATTTATATGTTAATACTCTTCATTTTTGTTGAGCAATAATGGCATTAAAACATTATTAGGTTTTAATATTCAGCTAAATTGGTTTTACAAAAGTATATTTGAGGAATGTAGGCAGGTAACATAATTCTTCAATTGCCATTTTACTCTCCTGAAGAAACACACTATTTCTTATATTCTGCTAGTATACTGTCAGAAAATATAATGCATTTTCAATCATCATCAATTCTTTACCTGCATAAACACAATACAATTGTTTTGACTGGCAAAGGAAAACAAGATCTTTGCTGAAGAATGAATGAGGAAGAGCATAAATCACAGCATAAAACATTAACGTATAATACAGCCTGGCAGAAAACTTTGCAAAAAGCAATAGAACACATTAGCTGGTTGAATAAGAATCTGAAAAGCTTCATGTTTCTTGGGATTTTTGTGAATATACTATCCTCAGTTTTCTTCATTCTTATCAATTTTATAAAACTGAATCACAATTGCCCATTACCATTTAAATCAGTGGAATGTAGATTTTTTTTTAAAAAAAATTGAAATTCCAACGTATTGTGGTGCAGTAATTGATTTCTGTCAATGGAAGAGAGAAGGAGGGAAATTTCTCTAAGGTCGTTTGCATATCTTAACAAATTTACTCAGAAAGGGGGAAGAACACCCAAAATAGACTGAAGAAGGCTAGAAGTTGTGCAGACCTTCGGTGTATGTTATTTTTACTGCACATGTGGAATGACCCAATAGTTCAGGGGCACATTCTGAAATCTTAGAAATGAATTTAATTTATATAGATTGTTTAAAGATTGTTTAAAAGACTTTGGAACCTACCCCTTTGATGAGTTTTAGAAAAGGCAGCATTAGTCTCCTGCCATTTATCATGGTTGGAAAAACAAATGTTTATAATTTGCTGATTTTTTTCTATAATGGAGCAAAATTAATAGGAAAGCTGGAAGTCATGAACAGAGAAACATGCATTATATAGAAATTGTTTTTCACATTATGCTCTACTAAAATCATAAATACTTTTTTAAATAGATGTAAGTTTTTTCCTTTGAGTTACAATATGATTAAATGTATTTAATTAATTTGCATCCCTTTCTTAGTCTTACTAACAATATAAATATACACATGGATGATATAGAAAAGATAATTCTTTAAATGGTAATAAAATAATTAAAATCTTGCTAATTTTGCAGTAATAATAGTTTCTTTTGTGGGGAATATCTATGCCAACTTGTAAACTGATGGAGGGAGTTTTGTGAAAAGGAATAGGGTGTTAATAATGAAGAATCCCAATGATTTATGAATATGGAAGTGTAATTTGAGAGAGCTGAAGTGAAACTATAAGTTTTACAGTTCATTAAACACTACCAAGCAGTCACTCAAGATGAGAGATTAGATAAAAATGAGACAGAGCTATGTTTTGAGAATAATAAAACTAAGGGTCTCTCTCAACTTTTAATATCTTTTCAACTTACAAAGCAGTATGAATTGATTTGTGGACAGATGTATGGGTCACTAAATCAAATTTATGATTAAGCTCAAAGATCAGCATATATAAAAAGACTAAAATAAATAAAATAAAATTAGTGGTATGAGTCCAGACCGACAAATTTATCACATTTCACTGAGGCCATACAAAATTTGGCTTTTACGTTTCTAGTAATACGATTAGAGTCTGAAAAAGATAATGTAATATACTTCTGCTCTTCCTGGAACATGTTACAACAGCGGCAGTATGTAATCTTTGCACAATCTATGTGCAAACTGGAGCATTGTGGCACCATGCAAGTGAGATGGTTTCTATGGGTAGGAGAATTCTGTTAGTTGGATTTTGATGAATCTGTCCTGTAATAACGCTGACAGGAGCACATGGTTCCTAGCTCTAAAGAAAGACTCCTTCCTTAACCTAAAGAAGGTTAATGGCTATAGATAGCTTGCGTATTGCCATGTGCCTTTCGCTATCAGGGTTTTGCTGTTCTGGGAAAGGGTGTCAACTTCAGTTTGGTATTCAATATCATTCAACCTTGAAGGACTATCTTTCCTAACTGGATCGAAGCAGGTTGAGAGAAGCAAATCTATAGCAAGCCCGGTGCGCCTCAGTCTGTGAGTCACTGCTAATATCTACATTGACAGTGATTGTCCTTCAGAATTAGAGGAACCAGGACATTAGGGAAGAGTGTTATGCTTTAAAGTCATACCTGTTCTCCAAATAAAATTTGGGCAAGGATTTTAGTCTTGAATCATTTGCGTTATTACTTTTTGGCTCCCCTTTCTTTTAGGCAAAAAAAAAAAAAGGTCAATTTTATTTATTTAATTAATCGATTTGGATGCCACCCAGCTCCAACTGACTTTGGCAGTTCACCACAATAAAATGGTATATTGCAGAAAATTAAACAAACCAAGTACAAAAATTACAATAAACATAATCACAAGGTGGCAATCCAACAAGGAGCAAGCATAAACATAACAAACAGGAAATTCCTATCCACTCTACTCCAAGGCCTCGGTAAACAGCCAGGTCTTTAAGGCTTCCTGGAAGGCCATCAGGGAAGGAGCTGTGTGGAACTCAGGGGGACCTTTAAGAGCTAAATAAAAATTTGACACTTTTTGGGCAATGAATTCATGATGGGCTTTCTAAATCTTCTGGATATGGACTCCCAAATATTTAAAGATAGGCACCTGTTCAATTTTATTTTGTATCCATTTACACTACATTGATTTTCTTTTAAATGCCAGAGTTTTATATTTTGGTAATTTTGAGTTCATTTGCTTTGCTTACTTGTATTATGTCTTATGAGGCATTTCTAAAGCCAATGGGCCCATAAAAGACAGAAATGGAGCTAGTCTTATCATCTGCTGTACATCCTTCTCAATGGTAAGGATTTAGAGTAGGCCTTCCCAAATTATGAGTTCTGTCTCCCTCCGAGAGTTGCAAAAGGAGAATACCAGGGGTAGGTGAATAACTTTTCATTTGCAAATTATTACAATAAATCCACCTTACCCCAAATACTAGTTTGGGTAATAATTTGGTGGAAGAAGAAGCAAAACTTCATTGTTCCTTTGTGATTATCATGGTATTTGGATTTGTAGGGGAATTAAGATTACATTAAATGGAAGTGTGATGACAAAAAAATTGGGAACCCTGGTTTAGAGGAACCTTTCTTGTGGGTCCCACCTCAATCTGAGAGTGATATCTGAATTCTACTTCTGGATTAAAAGCAGAAGGCCCTTTCTCAATATTTGCATTTCTGATATCTTCTATGCATAAAATAAAGGAAGGCTGCACAAAAGGGGTAAAATGAACATAGTAAGGTTCTCCGCAGCTGCCTAAACCAAAAGTGTTTTTCATGTAAGCATAAGTGCTTATATGAAAAACACTTTTGGTTTAAGCAGCTGCGGAGAACCTGGCTATGTGTTTTCTTGAATAAATTGATTGGTGTGGATAAGAGGAGTTATAAGAATTCCAGCAACTGTATTATTTTTAGTTTAGAAATAAAATGTATCTGTGCATAGAGGAAATATTCTGATTCTGTTCCCAACAACATTTTGATGAACCAATGAGAAGGCTTTCTCGTCACTGATAACAATCGCTGGTTGATTATATAATGGTTTCTTAAATCTCTATCAGACTGGGAATCTGTTCTTAGATTTATTCTGTTTCCATAGCACTCAATCAGATGCCTATGAAATGCCTAGATATTGAAAAAGACAGCCTAACTCTCTGCTAATGATATTGTCCAGCATCTGGTACTGGGAAACCTATTACCTTGGATACCATAGATAACATTTAACTATCTAAATCAATACTTATTGATTACCCCACTGCCCATGTATTTAATTGTCTTTTGAAGCAGTCCAAGCTAGTAATTGCCCTTATATTATGAGATAGTGTATTTTTCTTCTAATTCATATATATTTGAATTTTGAATTTTAAGAAATCAAAATAAATATTTGGAAGAGCTGGTTCAAATCTTCCATTTATATATTATGTTTTATTGTTAAAGTACAAAGTATAGCTGGATTGAAGTCATTCAATATTTAATTTTGAAATATTAAATATTTAGATATTTGTTGAATAAAAAAAGAATGATAGACAAAAACATGATTACTATTAAGTTGCATTTCTACTAGTTCCACAAAACTGGTCTGTTATGTTACTGGAGCTCTTTAAAGCAGCAGAAATCGGTGCAGTGTCAGCACCTTCTGACATTGTAACACACAGATTGCCGCACAAGAATGACAGAGCATTTAAAAAAAAATTATTTAGTCTCTCAATTTCTGGTGTTACAAATTCCATTTAATTGGTTCAAGCGTTGTAATAAAAGATTTTACATCAAACATCTACCTAGACCCGTTCCAGTCCGGCTTCCGACCTGGGTACAGCACAGAGACGGCATTGGTCGCGTTGGTGGATGATCTCTG
>JANHFT010002628.1:38090-52092 GCA_032467955.1 Pseudoxenodon macrops | reverse complement strand
TACACTCTAAACACCTCATCTATCCCATTTTCCACCTCTTCCCTAGTTTGTTTCATTGCTTCCACCAATATTTCTGTTATAGGTATATATTGTGAAAAGCTATTATAACTTCACTTAAAAAGCTAGAATTGCTAGGTTTTTCCTGTCTAGAAATTTTGAATGTAGTCAGCAATTTTTATTTTACTTTGTATGCTTCAAAGCATTTTTGCACAAAGGAAACATTTTCTGCTTGCTTCAATTTAATAAAGAGAAATACAGTTGACTATGACTTAGTTCTAGTTAAAAAATTCAGTTGGATTAAAAATGAATTAAAATATTAATACCCCTCCAATACTTTACTCTAATACCTTGTACGGAAATATGTAATAAAGCACTTAAAAGCTTATCTCACTACAGCATGGGCATTTAAAATCAAAAGCTAACTCTAAAATTGTGTTGAAGTAAAGCTGCTGGAAATGCATTTGTCTCGTCAAAGCATTTTTGGTTCGTTAGAAATCAGAAAGTTTTTCAGAGTGTCATGAATGCTGACTGAGATTGTAGCATCTCTCTTTCAAAGCAACATCTTGACCTGGGGACTCAACAATGCAAAGTAACCTTCTTCAACATAATAATGCTTTCAGTGTCTGGCCCATTCCTTGCCTCATTTCTTTCCATTTTCATCAGGAATGGTAAATTCCCAGCCAGAAATTTTGAACAAGTTCACAGCTATGCTTTAAAAAAGAAAATCATAATTGCAAAGTAAAAGCTAGGATTCATTGCTGCCTATTTCTGAAAGAAATAGTATTCTCCAAAAGGACTTAATTCGAAATCTTTCCAAGCAACACGAGTTTGCCTCAAGTATCATATTTGTATTCTAATGTAATAATAATTCATAATTCTTCTGAAATTGCTTTTCAGCTCTTCACATAAACTGTTCAGGTTTTATTCACTGAGGAACAAGAAGATTCAGTGTTGATCCTGGGGGATTTATTAGGAAGCATTTAATGTTTTCCCATCACCTGGGAAATAACACCTGCCAAAGAAACTCATTGCAATATTTTCTTTCTCTGTCCATAAATGTACTTGTGTACAACAGACACACATCCTATTGTCACATTGTCACTTTAAATTTGAATCACATAACAACCCACTTGCAGCTACCTACATGCCCTCCATTCTTTAGATGTGTAATTGGATTCTGAAAACCAAACTTTAACAATAGTTTCTTGAACTCAATCTAGTCCTTATTGTATTCCGAATCAAGGAAGGCACTAGAAACAAGTGTCTGCTTTGTTCCACAGCATAGTGGAATTGTGAATTTGCTTGCTGTTGTTTTGGGGGAGTAAGAGACAAGGGACTTCCCTGTCATCTATCATCACTAGGTATCTTGCTTGTTACTACTAAAAGACAAGAGAACTATTTTTCTTTACAGTTGTCTCATTGCCAATTGAACAGGCCAGGTTACTATTCCTGTCATTAAATCAACAAGGAAGGTTATGAACTAAGTGTATAAAAAGACTTGGCAGAGATGGACAATTATGTCAGCCAAGGAAGACCTCTCAGGCCAACAGTATTCATTTGTATTTGATATATGCATTATAAGTACTGCAACATATTTCTCAGCCAGGAATGGCAACATCACTTACTTATATTCCTATATGCAATAATGTCACCTAAAGGTAAGCTTTATTCAAAGTTAGACATCAAATAGTGTACTTCCCATATATTTTCAGAATAAAAATAATAAATCAATACATACATGTCTAGGGAAGTTAAATTTGAAAGAGCTTTGTCCAGAAGAACTAGGTTTCCTGCATTTTAATAAGGTACAAGAAAAACTTATAGGGAATGTAGAATTCATTCTTAAACATGACCAAAATATAATCCATTTATCCATTGCTGAAAAATATGGCCAATAATTCACTACCTCTGGAAACTACAAAACCAGATATATGAATTCTTGAACTTACAATACAAATGTACTGTATATGGATCCAATCTGGGTTGGTCATTGGAACCAAAGATTTACTCTTCTAAGCTTTCAGACTCATGCTGTACAGGGGTGACTTGTAGATCTTTTTGCTGCCGGTTTGCTCAGGGGCATGCCTCGCGTGCGCGCGCATAGTGCACAAGCGCACAGCAATAAAAAATAGCTTCTGCACATGCGCAGAAGCAAAATTAGCTTCTGTGCATGTGCAGAAGTAAAATCCAACATGGCAGTGCCCACAGAGATACACACAGAACCGGCTTTGTGATGTCATCGTTGAGTTACTAACGGTTCTAAATAATCAGTTAGAACCGGTAGGAACCCACCTCTGGTGCTGGAGCACATCTTCAGAGCAGGGGTGGATTCTAACTTACCACTGGTTTGGTGCCTCCCACGCTGCGAGGGCGCGCCTTTTGGGCACGTGCATGCGCAGTAGGAAAAAAACTCAACCCCTCCCAAAAAACCAGAAAAAATAAAAACAAAATTTTCCAAAAAAAAGATGGCAGCACCCAACAGAATCAGCTCCATGATATCACCAGCGCCCAACAGAATCAGCTCCATGATATCACCAGCGGCCTACTACCTACTCGGTAGAAATAGTCTGAACCAGTAGGATCCCACCTCTGCTTCAGGGGACTTCTCTCTACTGAAATATGTGCTTTGGGCTAGTATTTGGGCTAGCTTCTACTCCAATAGAGAGAAATTCCCTGAAGATACGCTCCAGCATGGGCCCAAAAGCTTAGAAGAGTAAATCCTGGTAACTGACCCAGATTGGATCTTGCAACATCATCCTGGGACACATACATTTGCCTTCATTCGTGTACTGTACATAGTACAGTGGGGCTGAAAGTTAAAAATATGAATGTTTTTATGACATATAAAAATAAATATCTGAAGTGAATTAATCTTATTTTGTAATCTACAAACCTGTATGAATATAGTTGCATCAAAGACACATTTTAAACAAAAGCATGATTGTTCTATTATATTGGAACATAGTCCTTAAAATCACAGATATTTCAAATGATAATATTGCACTGCATCACATTATGAAAGGAAAACAATCAACTGAACTCTGTGTCTTCCAGTTGTGTACTTTTTTGAGGTAAGAAACCTGAGAAAGAAATGTGTGCAGTCTGAGAGCTTTATATACTAAGAGTATATAAAATGTACTTCAGAATATATTGTATGAAATCTTAGTATCATATTATCATGCATTATCATAATTCAAGAATTATCATATTTCACAGGTACGTCTAAAAATCAGTTTCTACCTGCTTATAAAAATATGCTTTCAGCTTTTTTTAAATTGAAATTTATTTCGAAGTCCTTCAGAAAAAAACAGACTGTGAGATGTAGAACAGAGTAATGTGAACATTAAATTATCATTAAATTTATATTAAGAAACTGAATTATGCTAGATGTAGTCTTTATACTTTGCTTTAAAAATATGGGCTTATCTGCAATTTGGTTGAAGATTAATCGGAAGATAAGAAAACATTAGGTGTTAAATATAACATGTTATTGTGTAGAAAATATGGTGTTTATTCTAAAATAGGAAAGGAAAATTTCTGTCATTTCAAGGGCCTTGGACACGCTTCAGACCTGAAGCCAGTTTTTCCACTTATTTTATAATTTAATTTATTATTTCTTTTTTTTAATTTGGGGGCTATTTTTAGTATTAGCTGAGAAACATTTTTCATTGTTATTCCTCTACTACAGCTTTTTCTGTTTTCTTTTTATAAAATAGGCAGAAAAGCAAGTGAAAAACAACATTATCAAAAAAAAAGGAGGGGGGGAAACTCTTTTATTTTTGTGGAAGAAAGTGAATGAGAGGGTGAGAATTTTTTTCCCCCCCCAAGAAGTGCAATGGGGGTTTTAAGTCTGTAAATTTTAATCCCAGCACTGGTGGGCTGGGGTTCTGCCATATTTCTTGTCATTCTATTTAAAGCATTATAGATCAAGTCCTCCTCCCTCCTTTTTCCCACCAGTACATCGACAAGAATATCAAACAATACAATCAGCAGCTTTTCCCCGTCATACCATAGATTGATAAATAAATATTATGATTCAGCAAACATACCACTTGCATTTCTAAACTGCTATCATGAACCTATGCAAGCAGCCCCCCTCCATATACTAATTCATGTAATCTGTCCAAGAAGATTATATAAGATTTGGTGCTTTGAATAAAAAGCAATGTGAAAAATAACGTATGTATAGTGGAGGGTTGGGGATATTTCTTTTATCTTCAACATGAGATAAGTTAACACAAATTAATAAAGTCAGCCAGATCTATATCTCGCAGTAGTACCCTTTTCTATAACTTCCTGAATATAACTCTAAAACTGTTTACAACGAACCAATTCATGAGCTCTTTTATATGTTTAATATGTTTAAAATTGTATGTGTTACTGGATAGCGTTTATAATGTGGTAAAAAATAAATTGGACAAAAAGATTAGCACTAATAGCCACTGGCATTGATTGTAATTGTGTACCTAAAAATGGAATTACAAGATTTTGTGCTCATTAAAGTACACAATGTCCAAGTGATTTTGAACTCTTATCCAATCCTCATGGTATCTATCAAAAACATTGGCTGTATCAACCTTTCTGCTTTTACTCTAGTGAGGAAAGGCATATTCGTTATAATTTAATCTTGGTGCAAGAACATCATACTCACTAAGTATATTTAACCTCAAGACCTCGTAAAAATAAAACCTGATACTTCTGTTTCATTTAAAAACTGAAAAATCAATGCCCGTTTATCTCCATGTGGAGTCATCTTTTATTATTGTTGATTCTTCTTGACTCAGACTTTGTCCTTCAAGATATTATGAGAGAAGTACTTAAACTATGGAAAATATTAGTTAATCAAAAATATTTTTTCTCAAAGCAACCTCTCGAAAGCCATACATTGGGGAATTAGGCGTATTAAATTTTTTGCCTGAAAATATCCTAGTGTGGATTCCTGGCATGTGGCATCTTAGTTCTGTGTCCAAGGATGCCTCCCCACCTCTACCTGAAGGCTCCCTCAGGCCTTCAGAAGAGTTTCAAGTAACATGATTGTCTTCCTGCCCTTCAACGTGAAGGGGACAGAGAGTGCAGTTCACGGCTATGCTCTGAACTCCTGAAGATCTTATGCCACAAAAAGGGAAAAAAAGGAAAGGGAAGACATAAAGTTCATAGCTTGGCATTTGGCAGGACAGATTGATCTGGAGCTGAAAAGAAAGGATAAACTGACAAAATACTTAACAATTTCATTCTATTGGTTTTGTTTGGGCTCCTGAAACGGAATTGCAGAGCATTTAAGTTTGCATTTTGCTGGAGGATCTGAAGCTTAGGAGTCAGAAGAATGGATGAGGCATGAATTTCCCGTCATGAAGATATGGAGCCCCAGTATCTTGGTTCAATCCAACCAATAATTTTGCATCAGTTTCAACTTCAATATGCCTGGGCCAAAAATAAATCAGTTGAGTTCTCCAATATTACTAATATTGTGCAAAGTAGAGGTCTGGAGCTGCTTTCTTACTTGGCACCTAATCTGATGTGGAAGAGTCTTGAAGCCCTTTGAAAATTACTGCCAGTCGGAAGACAACAAAAAGGCATCTTGTGACCACATAAGATTATCAAAACTCCTGGAAACATAATAGTGACAGGCTAAATACATATTCTCTCATATTTTGTTTGCAACAAGGATTATCAAACTGGGCTTCAATAACAGATGATAGCAAAGTTAGTCTTTCCCTTCCCCCCCTTTCTCCCTCCCTCTCCCTCTCTTCTACCATCTAATGATTATATGGATTTTTGTAGATATGAAAGAGCTAGCAATATCAATATTACCTTATTGTGCCCTTGATAAGAATAAAAAATGGACAAGCGACTAAATTAATAAGCCAAGATATAGATGCAACCTCTATGGATGAAGTGACTGAAACAGTTTTGTGAATGCAGACATTGCACAAAACTGAACAAGCAGTTAGAGCTTAGTATGTTAAATGTACATTCTGTGATTTGTAAGATAAGAGTCAGGCCTTTCTAGTTTTCAATCATTCCAAAATTCTATAAATCTTGGGCATGGTATTGAACCACTGTCTTGCTAAAAGAGGTGCAAAGTATGTGCCAATTCTTTTTTTGCTAGAAATCTGCCAATTTTTCCAATTTAACCTCCAATTGATATCTCCTCTCTGTTAAATTTAAGGCAAGAAAAGAAATACACTCCAAAGCACCTTAAGCATAATGACAGTTTGTAATAAAATGCTGCTAAAACATGTATCCCACAAAGTGCCATCAAAGACATTTATTTGTCTTTGTTATATAACTGCCAAAAGACTTTCATTTTATATAAAAGTACTATAAGACTTTTTGAACAAAGGGTGAAATCCAATCTGGCTTTATACTGATAGTATTGCTTTCCTCAGCAGAAGTAAAGAAAAAGAAAAAGGCAATCCCTCCATGTTTTGCACCTCCCACCCATTTGCCCTAAAGAACAACAGAAGACTTACAAACTTGGTCAGACTTTAAAAACATGTTAATATCCACTCTTCAGTAGAAATCCTTTTGTAGTATTAGAGGTTAAGAACTAACAGTTTTTGCTCGATTGCTTCCTTCACTTGCAATGTCTGTAAACCTCTTTATTTTCACTTAGATCTACTTTCAGATCTGAAGACAGATCAGAAATTTTATCTTCTAAAGAGATTCAGTAAGCATTTGTTTGTCTTCTTTCCCCAAATTAAATTACATGCACTTATTGGAAAAGTTTACCACTTCACCTTGCTCTTACTCAGAAGAATAACTTCCGCCACTGGATAACAATTACCAGTACTATAAATACTGTATTAGTGAACTGTGAAAAGGAGATGCTATAGAATAAAATGCAGTCAAATCCAGGAATAAAAACTTGAGATCCTGTGATCAGAAAACTACCTTGCTACCATCAATAAAAATGGATAGAGAATGATTTCCCATATTAAAGAATAAAACTTTAGTTAAGTCAGGCTCAGTCCGTGAATGGATAATGGTTATTAGGGATATAGCCAGGGGTAGGTTCTAACTTATCTTGCTGCGTGGGCGCGCCTTGTGCGCGCGTGCATGCGCAGTAGAAACCCAAAAAAAAAAATTCCAAAAAAAAGAGGTCAAAAAGAAGATGGCAACACATGCGCACTGCCGGAAACTCAGCTGAACAAGAAAAGTAAAGGCTTTGTTATTTGAGACAGACTTTTCCAAGAATAACTGATGCCTTGGTTGTGGAAGCATTTTTGTTGATAAGATACATAATCAATGACAAGAGATTTGAAGATCTGTTAGTAGGGCTAGAGAAAATTGCCAGGAAAGCATTCAAGGATGTTGTTGAGAATTTTCTTGCCAACTACAGAGCACAAAACTACATCTAGTTGGTTGACAAATTTACAACATACTAGGCCATGAAGTGCAAGATGTCGCTAAAGATTCATTTTCATTCACACATGGACTTCTTTCTTGAAAATCTAGGCGCACTCAGTGATGAATATGGTGAAAGGTTTCACTAGAACATTGCCCCAATGGAAAATGGGATCAGGGCAATTGGAATCCATCAATGCTATTCTTGGGCAATGCAGTGAGAAGAATAAGTCACTGAGTTTAAACAAAAATCAGAAGCAAAGCACGTTTAGCTATTGAATCTAAGCAGCATGTCAGAAACATTATGCAATTAAATATGCTATAGTCATCAAAAGTTAATTTCATATTTCTCTAGATTCTTATGTGATACCGTCAGTCTGAAATTTTATTTCTGTTCAGTTTGGAGGGATCCATCATGATCACCAAGTTTTTTCAGAAAGCAAAACTTTGGGGAAAAAATTGTCGTCCAGTGAAATCAATATATGACTAAAGAAGCTCTGCACTGAGCAACCAGACCTCTTTTAAGTCATCATGGAGAAAACATTTGAAGATTATTCACATGAGACAGAATATCTGGTTTTAAATTCCATCTGGGAATATTATGGGGATGCTCAACATACATTAAAAATAATTCAAAATTCAAAACACACTCAAAATAATTCATTCTGGTACTGATGGCCATGTAATATTTTTACTCTTTTAAAACTAACTATTTTAATTGGGTAAAGCTGTAGTGGTATTCCACCAGTGGTGGGTTGCTGCCAGTTCAGACTGGTTCACCCAAACCAATAGCGGGAATTTGCCCCCGCTCACCGAACCAGCAGCAACAGCCAGCCAGCCACACCCCCAAACCGGTCCTCCAGCACAAAATCAGTCCTCCGGCCTCGAAACAGCTGAAAAACAACCTTCTGCGGATGCGCAAAGCCTTCTGTGCATGCACAGAGGGTTTTTACCTGGAAGTGACACGCACTTCCGATGCAATCCGAACCGGTAGGAAAGGTAAGAGGAACCTACCCCTGTACTCCACAATTGAATTTTCCTTACTTTACGTGCTGTACTAAAGTCCTGCTCTCTGTCTCTATCGGATGAGGAAATGTAGGGAACATTCAGTGCCACAAGAGGAAGCAAACCAGTTTTTCTGTGGAAAGTCATTGCAAGGAAAAGTAAGATTGGGGTACATTGAACTCCTCTGCCAATCTATGCAATTAGCTTTCTCCTTGTTTAGTCCAGATTACAGGAGCAAATATCTGGCAGTCAAAGTATGCCAAACACCACATTCTGACGTTTCTGCCAATATTGCAATTACTGGTTTTTTAAACACAAATCAGCTTTTTTGTCAGGCTGGTCAAACAGTTTATCCATCCGCTTCAAACTAGCAAATGAAATGGAAAGCTTTCTTCTTTGTTTTGAGAAACAAAAGTTAGGTTTAGCTTGCTGAACTAAATATTCTTCTTTATAAGGCATCTTTCAAATGCAGCTTTTAAGAAAAACTATTTTTTTACTTCCTCAAGTAAATTACTGAGTATAATTATAATTGCCTGTAATATCTGAGCTACTAAAAGAATAAAACAATCTTTACATAATAAACAACACTATACTTGCCAACAGAAAACAGAAACACATTGCACTGGTTCAAATTCAAGAACAAATACAAGATATATGGAACCAAGTTGGCAGGCGTAAACATCTAATTATGCATTCTGCTTCCCATAATAGTCTTATATTTAAAAATTGCACATTGAATTGGGGTATCATGTTGAAATGGATAGACAGCAAAGTGCAGGGTTCATAAAAGGAGAGCATCTGAAGCTGAATAAGGGTACCTTCTATGAGTGTAGCTGTTGGATTCAAGAATATTTATTTATTTATTTATTTATTTATTTATTTATTTATTTATTTATTTATTTATTTACTTACTTACTTACTTACTTAGTTACTTACTTACTTACTTACTTGTTTGTTTGTTTGTTTGTTTGTTTGAACATGTATGAAATAACAGATATAAGCATAAACATGGATATGAACACAGGAAATGGGTATGAATAAATGGGGACAGTAGGGCAGGAATGGTAGGCATGTTGGTGTGCTTATGCATGCCCCCTTACAGACCTCTTATGAATGGTGTGAGATCCACAGTAGACAGTTTAAGGTTAACGTTATGGGGGTTTGAGTATATAACAACAGAGTCTGGTAGTGCATTCCAGGCATCGACCAATCTGTTGCTGAAGTCGTATTTTCTGCAATAAGAGTTTGGAGCGGTTTACCTTGAGTTTGTATCTATTGTTTGCTCATGTATTATTGCAGTTGAAGCTGAAGTAGTCATTGACAGGTAAGACATTGTAGCAGATAATTTTGTGTACCACACTTAGGTCAGATTGTAGATGTTGATGGATCCCAATTCTGGCACCACACCAAAGCCCACAAAATTGTTGGAGATAGACTTGTTCAACTGGGAGTTCCCCAGAATTATGGGGTTCAACTTCTTGAATTACAAAATCCTTGGAGATAGCTTTGTTCAACTGGGAGTTCTCCAGAATTATGGGGTTCAACTTCTAGAATTTTCAGTACTGGCCATCCTGATGGAGGAATTTTGGTATCTGATATTGTATCTGAAGACTGACAATATTAGAGAAGACTTCTGTAGTTCGGTAACTACTCTTCCCCAAAAAGTCTTAACTGAGACTGCTCCAAGTTGATCTCCTTAGACAGGAAAGATGTCTATTTCGGTATTTCTAAATCAGAGATTCACTCAAATGTAACAGTTAATTAGATGCAAATGAAGATAAAAATGTGACAGTTACATTTTTGAGTATAAGCAATCTTTAGAAAGGTGATCAATTTTTATTCAAGCTTCTTAGAAGAGGCTTATATTTAATGATAATTGATCAGACAAACTCTTTTCTGCAATAATAAAGCAGTTATATTATTGAGTGACAGCACCTGCTTCCTTTCGTGTACAATATAAAAGGAAAAGAAAAACATTTAATGTAACAGAAACATTTGATTGAGTACAAATTGAGTACAAATTTCCATCCATTTTGCCTGATTATAAAATACATACAATAATACATCTTTTCTGTAATTAGAATTATCTAGCAATAACTATTTCAGTTCTTAATCAAAGGAAAATATTTTAACTACGGTATCACTAAAGAGAATTCTTGCATTAAAAATATAGTTTGTCCATCTTATAACAGAAGCTAAAGTTAAGTGACCAAACTGTAATTAATTATTGACACTCGCTGGATAAGGATTAAATAGATAAACAAATAACTGTAAAAATTACAAAAAAGTTTTGTAAAGTGTCTTAATAATATTATTTTCAATTAACTGTGATGTTGAAACATTATTTATGTAATTTAATCCAAGCAAAGTAATAGAAATTTAAAAAGTCAAATTACAATGAAATAAACAAATAATAAATGCTTCATCCTGTATAATTGAGATAGAAGTTGGGATTTTCAAGAGTTTTTACCTTTACTTCCTCAATTAAGTGTGGCCATATTCTCATTCTAATCTTCTTGCAACAATCATTTTTTATTATCTTCATTTTCCCCTTATCCATAGCATTTTTCACTTTATCATTTCACCAAATGTTCTGCTCATACATACCACATATAAATCATACATAATATACCATATTACATAATTCTAGTTCAATCAGTTTCCACATTCTCCTTCCTTACAACCAATTTCCCTTAAGTTTGTGGACAAATTAATCTATCTTCTAATATTTTTTCAAGAGTCATATTTTTTCATCCTAGTCACTCCATTATAAATGTAGTTTCAGTTCTTTTCCTGCTACACTCATTTCCCCCCAAGATCTACTCTTGAAAGTATCAAACAAATATTTGCTCCATAATTAGAACCTTTCAGCACTCTTTATTCTTCATGTTTCAATCTTTCATCATAAAGAGTCAAACATGCTTTTTAATACATTCCTTTCCCATGAATGGACTTTTACTTTAATCACATATTTATTACAGTAAACAGCCATTTGACTAAAAAAAATCTTATTGCCAGAGTACTGAGTTTTATATTTTAAATTTGAAGCATCTGGCTGAACAAAATTATGACTTTGTGTAAAAAAGAGTTACTATATCTTATATGAGGAAAATACAAAACTAGGATCATGAGACGCAGACTCTTGGCAATCTTGTTGTCTCCCAGTTGCTAGACTGACTAAATGTCTGATTAAAGACATTTTCCCCAGGCTGTTTGCTTACTAGAGATCTTAATGACATTTACAAGCAGGAATGAACAGATATAGGTCCCTAAATTTCAACATTTTATTTCACATCAAAGCTTTTCCATAACAACTGATTCAATATTTTCACCACTAGGGTAATGGAAAATTATTTGAAACACTTTTATTTACTTATTTATTTCTGCCTTACTACTGTTACAAAGCATTTAAAGTCAAACATACTGGGGAAAAAGAAAACTTGGGCCAAGCACTTGAATGTTGCTCAGAGATAATAATAAAGCAGAAAGATTTGATGCTATTTGCTCTTCTCTCTTACCTTCTAAGGAATTTATTTTGATCAAGTATCATGGGAAGAATCCAGTAGATGGTTTGCCAAAAGAGTCATGTGTTGCAAGTGTAAAGCAAATGCTTTGAATGCTGAGTGATAGAAAGTGACACAATAATCGGGGATCAACTGAATTGCATGAAAATTTAACGTAATTTACATATTTGTCCTAACCTTCTTAATGCACCTCCTCTACAGGCTGATATATGCTTCAAAGGCGAAACAGAAAACTATGCAGATGCATTTAGACACTGGGCGGATGTACAGTACTTTAATGCTCATTATCTAGTATTATGGCTTCATTGAATGAGAAATTATTCAAATTGACTCAGCTACATTGTGGACCTAAATGTTCAAAGCTATGGAGTATCTTAAAATCAGAATAAATATTTAGGATTCTCTTACTGTCTTTGCTTGATGGTAAAAGCTAAGTTTCTCCATAATGTCATTTCTTTTTATATTAGGTTTGTCTAATGGGTAATGATGGTACTAATATGGACAGCATCACAGATAGCAAAAGAATATTGAAATCTGTCTTGTTTGGAGTCAGCTCAGTGGTACACCTAGTTTAGTATTATTTACACTGAATGGCAGCTACTTTATAGCATGTTTTTCCCCTCAGTCTTATCTGGAGACATTACTTGCATAGTTAATACTGAGTCCTATCTATGCTACTTTGCTCTTTGCCCCTCCTGCTCCTCCTCGAATTTATTGACTTACTAGACAACCATGAGATTTGCATTTATTAAAAAATAATAATGAATCCATCAATTTGAAATCATAGGCTTAGAAGCCTTGAGTGTTGGTGAACTGAGTATGTATTGATCCTGTTTTTGATTAGAATAAATCAGCTAAATATATTTTTCAATCTATAACCATAATATACACAAGCAAGTGTCATTACTCTTAATTTAACAGTTGGGGTGTTTTAAATAGTAGGTGTCTAAAACAAAGTCATACTGGGTTTGTGGTATCTACCGATCAAAACTAGAAAAAGACCCACAAGACAACAATCAAATCAAAGCAGATGTAATTGAAGATGTCAAGTTAAATGCTAAAATAAAGCTGATGATAATCCTAGCATGCAATGAAATGTAAGCAGAGATATATATATATATATATTAAATTGAATCACTGAATCATCCCAGGTATGAAGAGAATCTTTTCCTAAATATATGTCTAAAGATATAAGGCCAGTTGCTTTTTTCCCCTCTAACTGTGAAATTGCTATCTTTTAATTCAGAAAAGCATATGCAAATAGATTTAACATGCATAGAAAATGATAATCTTGTTATATTAGATGCAAAATTGCTTGCACAGTCTAACATGCTCATATCCTGATCCATGCTGTTTGCTGACATGAAATAAAAATGATCATAATAAAACCAACCATAGTAATTTTCTATTTTTCGTGATGTAATCTTGGAAATGGTAAATACTTTGCCAAATTTGTGATATTTCAGCAACAAACAGTATAGCATGATAGACACAGATTATAATACGGTGATTATATTATTTGCTACCATAACTCTGAGATCAAGTCTTCAGAATCTATACCATATATTTCAGTACTTTTTCTTTTTTGGAAAATTTATTGTCGTTATATTCATTACTCACATGACAAATCATTGGGTATAAAGATAATATTTTTTCAACCTAAATGTTTTTTTTAATATAATACTTAAGCTTTCTGAATTGCAGGATATTCATATCTGTTGGCAGGTCCAAAGGGAGGGAGAGCATACTTTCATTATGAAAAGGACATTTAATACTTAATTTTAGCTGCTGCAATTTTGTTTCAATATCTGCTATTATAGTATATATCAAGCATAATTTTTATTCTTTTCCACAAATTGTCTCCAATAAATAATTTGCAAATGAGTTCTAGTTCAAACATCTCTGCAAAAAGGAACACAGCTTCTCTATTGGTTTCAATCATGGTTTTATCAGCTCTAAATAGAGATGGGTGAGCTCACCTTGGCACATATCAGATTACCTTGGAAATTAATCAAATGTTCAGTTACCGTATTTTTCTGAGTATAAGACGCACCTTTTCTCCCCCTAATTGGGGCTGATAATTTGGGTGCGTTTTATACTCCGAATGTAGCTTTTTCAAAGCTTTT
>JANHFT010002627.1:165106-176352 GCA_032467955.1 Pseudoxenodon macrops | reverse complement strand
CTTCTCTTCTCTTCTCTTCTCTTCTCTTCTCTTCTCTTCTCTTCTCTTCTCTTCTCTTCTCTTCTCTTCTCTTCTGAGGTGAGTTCCTACTGGTCCTATCTGGTTCTATAGAGTAGGTAGTAACTCCACAGTGACATCACAGAGTTGGTTCTGTCGGTGGCTCTGTGGGTGCTGCCATCTTGGATTTTGCTTCTGTGCATGCGCAGAAGCTAGTTTTTGACTGCCACGCATGTGCTCGCTCATGCATGCTCGATGCGCGACCCTGAGCAAACCGGCAGTAAGAAGATTCAGAACCCACCTCTGATTCTATTCTATTCTATTCTATTCTATTCTATTCTATTCTATTCTATTCTTGCTCTAAAACAAAAATAGAGGGGCTGGTCCTGCAGATATTGCCAAACTAATACACTCAGCAGCCCAGCATGGTCAATGGTGATGGATGTTGTTGCAGTGCAATCACTGAAGTCTGCAACAGCCAGAGAGCCATAACTTCCTTACATCTGCTGTGGAATCTCAAACTATTCAGATGCTGTCAGGTACAATTTGTTCATCAATGTAATCTTCAGTCTGTCACTTCTTTGAAAGAAGCAGGATCTTCAATAAAGCTGCAGAATTTTCAATGTTCTAGTCAGTGAGCCATACTCCATTCCTCTTCCCACTCAATTTTCCATTTTAGTTTCCTCAACTGTCAGTTTTACGTAGTCACTGAGCATCCGCCAGCCAAATGATAAAAACACACAGTCATTACAGAAAGATTTGTGACTACAAGGGTGAGTTCACACAGGACAAGTCAGCAGTAAAATATAAAACTGGGTTTTAGTTATTATTGACAAGTGTATCTTGCTATGAAAACCCCATTTGGGTATCATTTCCCATAAGCAACAAGGTGCAGTATTTCATGGTTTCCAAGCATCTGTTTCCAATTGTATAGCTGAGGTTAAGGTAATTATACAATCATGATCTTTCAATTTCTCCTTGTCTGATTTCATGATGTTTCCAAAGGGCCTATAGAAACGGGGAAATAGATGTTCACATTGAAATCTCATTTCATTTTGAAATGACAGCACTTGCAAATATAATGATATATTTGGCTCTTCTTCAAATACATTGCAATGCTTGCAGAAATAAAGAGAGCTAGAGCTTTTCAATGCAATATGATGCACTACATAATTCACTTTATCTAACTTGTTCTAAGTCTAACTTAGAGGCCAAAGATGGCTCTACATTTTGAAATATCAGATCCAGGGAGATCCTACTTCCTTGCTGTATCCCGTTATGATCTGCTTCAGGTTTTTCTAGGGAGTTGCCATCTAGAAGCATTAGATTTACAATTTATGGGAATCTGTAAATCTCTGCCTAACATATTTGAAGGAGAGATTGGTAAAACTGGCTCATATCACATCAGCTACAGATAGTAACAGGGAAGTATTGTAACTAACTCATTTAAACTACAGAGTTGTTATTCGATTGCTACTTGAAAACAGTTTTTGGAACTGCATACTAAGCTACTCACACAACTTTTTTTTAAATTACCTTCTTCCAGCCTCTTTAAATGAGTTGTATAAAAAATGTATCATCTATCTAAACTTTGATGATTTAAAAGAAAAAGCACCACCTACAACTATAAACTCAGATGGACTTTAATGCTTGAATAGAAGATCCCCAGGGAAACCAGGACTGTTAACTAGATTGGAAAGTTTAAAAAAATCCTAGGTGGAAATACCACAGTTTCCAAGAAAACCATATGGAAGTTTTCAGATACTCTATATAATATTTTAAGTGGGCACTCAGCAGATAAACACAGCCAAACTTCTCAAAGTCAAAATAAATGTAAAAAAATTCTTCAAAATTGATCATCAAAAGGATTTCAGATTCACTAAGAGAGGAAAGAACCAAACTTTGAAATGTTGCTACCTTGGAAAAAATACAAATTATAATCAAATAAAACAAATAAAATTCAGCATCATGAGTATGTGGATATTTTTATAAAATATCATAAAAATGTCCATATACTTATGATGCTGAATTTTATTTATTTTATTTGATTATAAATTATATTTTCTATCTACTTGTAGTCTGAGAAAAAGCATATTACAAATAATTTGACATTTAACAAGATTATAATGATTAAATTAAAAGCCAGTTAATAGAAACCTGTTGTAATGCTAGTTGCAAACAAACCAAAGAAACTGACAATCTTACTTTTCTTGAAAGGAAGTTTGATGAAAAAATAATCCTGTCATTCACCATTCTGGCCTCACTAGGAGCTAACAAATATAGCAAGAATAATTGAAAATATGTTTATCTGCTTTAGAGGAATTCTAGAATATTAGTCAAGATAATCTCTTGCACTAAAAATAATACAGAACCTTATAGTTTACACAATGTTCACAGTCTATGTGTTTGTAGGCTTTTATCCTTTGCATCTCCTGAAGAGATGGCCTACGTTTATCCTGAATTTTTTTCTACTAATACTTAGTTTCAGTTCTTGAAAGAGAATTTAGTTCTGACTTGTTTTCTAAACAAGAATAAACATTCTATGAAATTCTCATGGATGATGATTGATGTGTTTGTACGTATTTGGTTGCTAGATAGTTAAGCGAGCCAGTTTGGTATAGTGTGAAGGCCACAGGCTAGGAATTGGGAGATTGTAAGTTTTAGTCCTGCCAAAAAATCAATGCAATCCTAAAGTGCATTAACAAGGATTGAATCAAGATCAAGCCACCTATAGAATACTGCATCCAGTTTTCACCACACTATAAAAAAGATGTTGAGACTCTAGAAAGAATAGAGAGAAGAGCAACACAAATGATTAGGGGCCTGGAGGCTAAAACATATGAAGAACAGTTGCAAGAATTTGGCATGATTAGTCTAGCTAAGAGAAGGAACAGGGGTGACATGATAGCAGTGTGTTAATATTTGAGGGGCTGTTACAGAGACGAGAGGAACAATTTATTTTCCAAAGCACCTGATGGCCAGACAAGGAATAATGGATGGAAACTGGTCAAGGAGAGATTCAATCTAGAAATACGGAGAAATTTTTCTGACAGTGAGAACAATCAACCAATGGAACAGCTTGAATTTAGAAGTCATATAGAACAGATCTCTAGTACCAGTTTTATTGATGATGATAATCTTTATTTTAAATAGTTTCTCTCCCTGTTAATTTTGCATTATATTCCAATTGGCTTCATTTTTAACATTCTTCCTTTTCACATATTTCTTATTAGCAAAGTGATTCCCATGTCTTCTTTTATGCATCATGTAACCTATAACTCCTGTTTTCCTCTTTTTTCTTTTCCATTTCGGCCATTGTCTTCCCTTTACCTAATTTTGTTTTATTTTATTCACTTTCTTTTCACTTATAACAGTAGTGTTTAACAACCCTAATAATAATCCAAACAGATCTATATGTCTAATACTATCACATTAATCTACATAAATCTAAGTAACATTAATCCAGATTTATTGCTTATCTGTTCCCATCCAATCACATTTATACACAATATTTTTATATTCACATTTCCATACTATATATTTATCATCATAATGCATATCATATATATCACTGTTTCACAATTAATAGTACAAAGATAGATCTGTTATTCATTTTAATACAGATCATCACCTCCCAAAAAAAAAGAAAAAAAAGAAAAAAAGAAAATTTTTATCTTATCCTTTCCCCCCTTTGTTGTTTTTACTTCCCTCTCTTTCACATTTATTCCATCGATATTAATTTTCCATTTCCCTTGCTGCCTCTGGGGTTGTTGTGGACGATACTTTCATCTTAATCACGATGGGTGGCAAATAAATTGTATAAATAAAATAAAGATAAATAAATATGCACTGTTGCATGTAAGGAGAGTGATGAGGGTGGAGATTCAATGTTGTAATGGGCTGACTGTCCCTTGGATGAGTGGTAGCAACCAAAGAGATTGCATCAGCCCAAAGAAATGACAATTAAGAAATTTTCCCCTTCTTTTCTAAAAATACTAGAAGTCATTTTGGGTTAATGTTAAGGGTAAGGGCAAGATAGACTGGGGTCTTACAGACCAGCAAAAATGTTAAAATATCATAGAGAAATGAGAGAACCAAAGCCCCTGGACTGTCTGAGTGCTCTGGTGCTTTTAAGGGATGATCCTGGAGGGAAGATCAAACCAAGCAGAGTGAGAGGGAAAGGCCTGCAGTGAAGCACCATTATCCTAGTGACTTGTTTAACAAAAGACCTGGATGATTTGAATTTTTGGGTGGCCTGGGCCTATATTAAACCAAAGAAAGCTGGGCCATGAAATGAAAATGTTGCAAAACTAAGCTGCTCAGGCTGCCAAGCCAACAAGCCAGTGGGAGACTCAGCATGGCAGAAAACTTCCGTGAGGCTCTAAAGGGGATTGGTGATGGGGAGAATTGGGCCAGTAGCATTGAGATGGACATGTTGCCCTGGAATATCTTTAACAATGGGCAACTACCGCTCTCCCCCTTCTGATACAGAAGCCTGGCTTTTGATCCTGGTAACCCAGAATTGCTTGGATTTATTCTGTCATTCTGGCTTGCCAGATGAACAGAACAGCACGGCAAATTCATTGCTAAGCTTCTCTAGGTGTTCTTTTGCATCTGTGAATGAGCTGTTTCCCCTTTCCCCTTCCCACCTGGATGGTGCGAAGAGGTGCTGTTAGGCTTTTGGCTTTGGCTTTAGTGTGGATTAAAGCTGTGAGGAACAATAAAACAGACTGGCGTGGGACAGCACAAAATCCAGAATGAAATAAAGAGCTGTTTTTCATACCAGTTGGATTGGTCTGTGCTGTGAAATTTTCACCAGGTGATTCTGGATCTTTGGAGAGATTTGTGTCTAGTATAAATTCATTTGTATCCTTTTATCATGCCATTCATCCCAAGTTTTCAATCTGTCATATGCATCCAATTCAGAGGTGGGTTCTAAATCTTCTTACTGCCGGTTCGCTCAAAGGTGTGCTGCGGCTGTGCGTCCGCGTATGTGCAGTGCTTTAAAAAAGCTTCTGCATATGCGCAGAAGCAAAATCCAAGATGGCGGTGCCATAGGCAGCTTGGGGGAGTGGCAGGCCTGGGTCGCTAACAGTTCTACCGAACCAGACCGGTAAGTTACTAATGGTTCAGTAGAACTGGACCGAACTGTTAGGAACCCACCTGTGATTCAATTCATTTATTGAGAAGCATCCTCTCCTTTATTTGATATGAGACCAGGTCAGATAGCAAATCAATTTTATCCTGATTTCAATCTTAAGAATTGAAAGTACTGTGCAAACAAGGCTATTTTTCTTTATCCATATATTTATATCTTTTTGGGAATCAGGGTTAAATGGGTCGGGATCAGCTTGCCTCAGTCTGGTAACTTCCACATGTCTTTGTTTTCAACTTCATGTCATGGGACCAGGTTTAATGTATCCATTTTGTGAGAATCAGCATATACTGTATGCATATATATATGTATACTGTATACTGTGTGTCTGTGTCTCTCTGTGTGTGTGTTTCTCTTGTGTATGTATATTCTCTGTTAGCAGTCTGGATTCATGCTTGAGATGGGCAGTCATATAAATTGAATAAATAAACCCACTTCTCAGGCCTACAACCATATTTCTGTTGAATCTTTGGCTTGCCACACTTTCTATTTTACTATGCATTTTCTATTGTGGGAAAATGGGAGGGGGGATTGTACATAGTTGGGAATATGTAACCATAACAAAATTCTTTCTAGAAAGTCAAGGTCATCCTTTGTCTTTGTACCTGACCGGAACTGGATAGGTGAAGCTGCCAGCTTGGCAGTGAATGATTGGACCATGTGACAGACCTGTGGGTGTGGGGGCAAGATCTTGAATTTTCAACTGGGTGGTGAAAACCTGGGAATCTTCAGATTCAGGTTTCCACAGATCTGCCAACATGTCTCTCTTAATAAATTGGAACTTTGAGGAATGCTTTGCCTTGGAGTCTGATTTAGTTCTGGATGATATTTGGAATGCTGACATTTCTTTTTGTAGGCTTTGGCATCCTTAGCTGGGGATTCTGGTGGTTATAATCCAAACAAAAGTTGACCTAGAACTAGTAACATGGGAATACCTGGTCTTGAGGGGAAGCATTCTTCAAATTTTAAACATAAATAACTATCTCCAGTTCAAATTGTCTGGTTGCTATGACATAATGACAATAATGAAAAGAAGCATTAGACTCTTATGTTTCAGCCTAAATCAGGGGTATCAAACTCAAGGCCCAGGGGCTGAGTGCTTAGATCTGTCCATGGAGCTGCCCTGGAAACAGCGAAGGACTGGCCCGCAGTGCCTCTGACAGCGAAAATGAAACTTAGGAGGGCTGCGCACGGTGGCCCTTTTCGCTGGCAGAGCGCTGCAGGAGGCAGAAAATGGAGCCCAGGTGACCCCCCCAAGCTCTGTTTTCACTGGCCGAGTGCTAGCAAAACAAACTACTAGGAAAAGTGGATCCCCCTCATCCCTGTCTGGAACATCACAGGTGCCCCTGACACAAGTGATGTTGAGCTGACCACGCCCGGACCCCCAGGTCAAACACAACCCTGATACAGCCCTCAATGAAATCGAGTTTGGCACCCCTGGTCTAAATACTAGTTATGTCATTTCTAGGTCCAGTCAGCAGCTCCTTGTAATGAGCGCTATGTACAATCTCTATGTTCAGAGAAATGCCATATTTGCCTAAAAGGAAGATCCTGAGTTTAAATCTAGAGAAAAGCTGAGACAAAAGAAACTTGTCTGCCTTCATTTCATTAGTAGAAAATCTAAGCTGTAAAAGTAAACTCATCTTCTTTTCTTATATTATTTGTTATATAATATTGTTTAACCAATATTAAACAATATTGGTTATAAACAAGATTAGAACCAAATTTGTTGCTCTTATTTTATACTCCTTTTGTGGCATTCAGTTTAGCACTGCAGAAATTAGAGGTTGGATTAAATGGACCATTAATGTGATCCATTGTGATTTTTATTATAATTTATCTGCCATTTTCCTATGCTTGTGCATTTTCTCTCCGCCCCCATTGTTCATTTTTATATTTAGAAACTACTTACATTTTAAATTTAATCGTAAGAGATAATAAACTCACTCAGTCATTTTAAACTATCACCCCCAGTTTCTTTCTGATTTCTTTCTTTACAACTAATGATAGTAATCCCAGTTCTTCAATAATGTACTTAAATAGTAAGTGTGCTATGACCTAACATTCATGAAAAAAACTTCTTAACTGTAGAAATTCTTTGGCACTAGCCTCTCCTAGAAATTCACAAAACTGCAAAGTAATCCATAGGCATCATTACCAGCTCTTTATCTTAATAATAAATAGCATTATTTGAGCATATTTTAAGGCCTTTGTTTTTACGTAGGTGCAATTCAGCAGTCAGAGGAGTGCTATTAAATTATTTGAATTTGTAAGCAAATAAATTATATCTGCATTTGTCTGAGGAATGTTTGCTTAATAATCAGAAGTGGGGGCAGAGGGGGAATCATTATTTATTATAGCATTGTTTGAAATAGATAATGCAAGCAGATGGAGCTCGTTGATTTTAATTTTTGGAGGACTATGAAAAAACTTCCTCCAGCATTAATCTGACCAGAATCCAGATATGGTGCTTCCCTGAAACATTGTAACTTGGAAATCTCCTAGCAAAATTCTGCCTAAAGATTAGTTCCAGGTCCTCATTTAGTCCTAAAATGATTTTTCCTTTAGGAGGTTTAGAAAATGATGTGATGGAACTGTTTATCTTCCCTTCCAATCCTTCTTTTCTTCTATTGCTTTCCATCTTCTTGACAGCATCACTACCCACCCTGTCAATCAGGCACAAAGCCAATTTGATGTCTCCCACTTATTTACATTTATATTCAATCCATTGCCAAATTGTGCCATTCCTCTCTATTTAACACCATGAAAGCCATCCCTGGTCTCAATGAAAACAAAACAAAAACCTAACTTATGCCTCTTCACTATTGCAGTCTTCTAATCACTGACTTTTCCTTGTTCTTCTGCCAGAAAATTTTAAAATATTTACTGATTGTATAATCCTAGTCTGGAAACTGTCTCAAAGTCTCAAATGTTGCTGAACTATAATTTGCAGCAATACCAGCCAGCAAGGCTATTAATAAGCAATAGTGAGAGCTGGACTTCAATAACCTTTAGAGGGTAGCATGCTTCCCATCCTTTATTTAGACCACAATATTCCTTTGTAAATTGGTTTACTATCTTCTCCTGTATCTAGCACAGCCTCCTTGTTTTTACTTTCTTTTCCTCTCTGCCAGATATTATCATACCTTTACCAGTGTAAAATAAGTACCAGCACCATTTTCCCATCACCACTTCTACTATTATTACCACCGCTTCTATTTTTATTTCTGTCCCTTTTGGGGGGTTATGTATAGGTATTTATATACAAATATTAAAAACAAAGCACATATAATTAAAAAAGCATCAGATAAAAATTAATAATGGAGAGTAGGTAATAAAACTATTAAAAGTTTAGAAAAACATATCAGTCTTTAAAACCACTTTAAAAGTTGCAAAGAAAGCATGCAGTTCAGGGGTGGTTTGTGAATCGCTTTTCTGCCGGTTTGCTCAGGGTTGCGCCTCACGCACGCGTGCATGAACACCTCACGCACATGCACACAGCAATAAAAAAATCCAATATGGCGGCTCCCACAGAGACACTGAAGGAACCAGCTCCATGATCTCATCGCCGAGTTACCGGTAGGAACCCACCTCTGGTCCAGTTAGAATTCTTTTTCCATTCTTCCTTGCTTTATTTTTTAACCCGGAATTTCCTCCCAAGATGATGGAACCTCTCTTTTCCTATGTTATCTGGCCTGCAAAAACCTGGCCTACCACTAGAGGGCAGAAAAATATAATTGGCTGAGTCCCTTTGCTGTCATCTATGCTTGCCTATAATTCTGCAGCTCAGATGCAGTAAATCAACTCTCAGCTGGTGAAGAGCCTTTGACACAATCTTTTAAAATCCCAAATGCAATACAGTTTGCAATTGTAGTCCCTCCCATTCATCATTTTGTGCTCTGTTTGTCTCCTTTCCTGTGTTGTTTCCTAAATTTAAACTGCTAACTGCTGGAGACAGAAAACTAGGAGATTTGATGTTCCCTGCAAGGACCCCACAGTATGATGTGGGATAAGTAATACAGTTCAATAATGCTACCAATTTGAAAATTAGAAACTTTCAATTTCAAATTGGCCTTCAATAGCAATATTTCACTGGCTGATATCCTAAGGCCCCGGGAGGCAACAGGATGTAGGGTTCAACAAGCTGTATTGCAGAGAATAGGTTCATTCTCTCCAATAAAATAATCAACTGAAGACATGACACAGAGCTTGTAGGGAAACTCCTTCTTCTGTCATTAGCATTGATGGTGAACTCTCATGTGGCCGTTAGTCTTATTAATCTTATTTTGATCATGGGACAAATATTCAGCATTGTTGACCTCTTTCATTGTCTGTTGCTTCAGTATTGGTTTCCTATAGCCTTTTTGACATGCAACATAACATAGTATGACTAAGATAGCGTGACAAATTGGTATATATATTGGGGTATATGCAACAGAAAAGGAAAATTATGTTTCTTTACAACAAGGAAAGATTTTGTGAAAAGACAACAGTTCCATTTGAAAAAGTATTCGCTGATGGATTTGGCTAATAGTAAATCAGGTAGTCCAGAAATGTATACCTTAGTTTCCTAATGACTCAGAAGAAAGTTCTTCCCAGCCTTAATGCCTAACATTTTTCAACTAGAGATCCTGAGATTTGGACCTTCTACCTATGTTTTGTCCTCAGGTTACTAATCTTCCATGATTTAAATTGGGATATGTGACTCAATATGATTCTGCTTAAGTAACATCCTTAACAGGGTAGAGTTTCTGTCTGAAGGTATTTATTCGGGGTTTAAAAAGTACATAGATGATTTGCAATATTTCTAACCTCCTTCCCAATTTATAGCAATTGCTATTGCTATAAATAGTCAGAGAAACATTTTTTAAAATGTAAATCACTTTTCTTTCATTCCTTGAATTAATTTCTCTGATGCTAGATGCTTGATACAAATTTTCCTGATGTAAGCCCTTTTTCAAATGTGCAACTGTCACTGTTTGCACACAATTTCTACCAGCATACTTTCCTTTCAGTTGGGTTTTGGAAAAGAGAAAAATAAAGTCCTTGTGGTAGCAAATTCTTTAATAGAAACTCTGGTATTCTTTTACATCTGTATACCAAATAAGCAAATTCATAAATGCAAGAGAAAGAAATACCAGAGTAAAGGAGTTAGATGAATATTTCTGGGTTTAATCAACATGCAGATAAGAATTTTCTGAGATTTAAAATGGAGGAAGGAACGGTCAAAGAAACTATGATAATTTGGCCAAAATCCTTTGGCTATAATATTGAACTAGAATATTGGGAAAAATTATAAATTAACATACTGGATGGAACACTAGTGTCTTTTCCAGTTGTTTCCATATAACCAGCAAATTTCACTCCTCTAGTGTGATAAATAGATGATCTATTTGCAATAGAATATGGGACTTTGCAGGTGGAAAGGCAAATATGTAAAATTGTCTGAAAGCTATAACTTTAAGAGTTTAGAAGCATTAAGCAGTTAAAATCAGTAAACAAAGGGAGATATAGATCTATCTCTTTTCACATGCAGGAGGAACTGGCCTGAACCTTCATACCATTATTGGCTCATGGGGTGTGTTCATAACTGAGATTAGTCTGACAATGGCGAATGAAGCCTTGAGTGGAGCACATAATGATGCCAAGGACAGATTGTGGTGTGTGCATACTTTCCCAGTTTGAGAAACCACATTCTACATAGTTTGGCTTGGTGAAGATGCTTTGTCTGCTTGGTCAGAATGATCAGTATTGTGATCTCCAGTAGGCCCTGCAAAAGATCTACATACCAGGCGTGGGTTCTAACTTACCTTGCCACCAGTTGCCTCCCGCGCTGCGTGGGTGTGCCTTGTGTGCGCGTGCATGCGCAGTAGAAAAAAGCCCCCAAAAATTCCCCCCAAAAAAGGTCAAAAATAAGATGGCGACACATGTGCATTGCTATAAACCCGGCTTCTGCGCATGCGCAGAAGAAAGAAATCTGAAAAAAATTCAACACCCCCAAAAAATATTTCAAAAAATACCCCCCCCCTGAATTTTTTTTAAAAAAAAGATGGTGGCGCCCACAGAGCAGAACTGGCTCTGTGATGTCACCAGC
>JANHFT010002627.1:144316-158541 GCA_032467955.1 Pseudoxenodon macrops | reverse complement strand
AATATCTCTCTCTCTCTCTCTCTCTCTCTCTCTCTCTCTCTCTCTCTCTCTCTCTCTCTCCCCCTCCCCCTCCCCCTCTCCCCTCTCTCTGTGTGGTATGCACATAAGGTCTCCCTGCCTGACTCCCTCCTTGCTGATGTTCCTTAATAAAATGTCATTTTGATCAGCACCCAGTGCATAAACTAATCTCCCTCCACCATACCACTGGGGGCCCTCCTTTAGCTGTAATGAATGGAGTACTAGTACTAGTATAGTTAAGCGGACTATACTTCTTTCAAATGGTCATCTCTGCATTTAGCTGTATTTGGGAATTGCAGCTGGGGTTTGCATTAGAGTCCAAAAGTCCATTCCTAAACGAGTTTTTAGATAAGCTTGCCCAAAAGTTCTTTGTGATGAGTCATTATTTCCTTTCTCCAGGTTGGTCAGGCCTTATTTCCAACAATTTCCTCTTAGCTTTTTCCCTGTAAGGCAGTCCCAGCTGTTACTCTTGTGGTACCAAATGCACCATACCACTGGGGACCCTCCTTTAGCTGTAATAAATGGAGCACTAGGTTAAGCGGCAACTTTTACCAAGGGATTAATATGTCTGAAGTCCACTGAGAGCAGTTATGACAAGAAGAGGCAAGCAGCTATCATGGTTAATTAGCAGATACTTGAGCAATCCTGCAGTCTGAGGTAAAGGTTAGAGGGGAAGGGGACTGAGATAGGAGAAAAATTAGCAGTATGTCTGACAAGGGCAAGGACTTGAGGAAATGCTTGCTGTAACTGATGGATGTTATACAAGGTATTCTTTGACACTGCTGAAAATACCTGAGAGAACTGGTGCTAGAGTTACTAGTATGATGGGAAGGATAATATGAGAGTCTGAATACCTGCATATGCTTCAATGCTGGTCTAAATTAGAGGCTTACAGAACATGTCTTTTGGGATATCACTTGCTGACTACCAGCAGGTCTCAAGGGAAGAAAAGGCTAAAATTGGGGAATGGGTATTCCTTTCGTAGTTAATATTCCTGCCTTCTTCCTTGTATTAAGAGAAAGATTCTGAAAGGAGTTTTTACTTGTGTTCACTTGAATGTATGTAGAAAGCCACTGCAGAAATCAGAATTATACAGTGCATCTAATCACATGGAGATTATTTTCCCTGTTAGGGACAAATAATGGAAAGGAGCATTGTGAATTTTATATTCACCTTTGAAACTGAGTTACAAAAATGTTGCTTGAAATTTGATATGAAAAGCATCAGATAATGTTTGAATTTATGGGGCTAATTTCTTCATGCAGGTATGTATGTATGTATGTATGTATTAAATGATTTTAAACCAATAAAAAGTCCAAAATAAATATACACAGCAGCCAAGATACTTGGCTTGTTAACCGTAAAGCCAAGAAATGGGCCCTTGACACATTCAATGTGTCAAGGGCCCATGCTTTCCCATGCTTGGGAAAATAATCAGGTTTTTGGAACTTTTCAAAAGGCTAATGGGGTTAGAATCATTTAGTCTCTGCAGGAAGAATATTGCTCAATCTGCTAGATCAAATTGGATAGGTAGAGACTCTGGGAAAAAGATGTTCCTTCAGATGACCTGGTTTCAAGCCATGTAGGGTTTAACGGTGACAACCAGCATCTTGAATTGCAGCTGGAAACATACCGATAACTAATGCATCTCACACAGTAGTGGTGTTACTTGTGCCGTTTACTACACACTCAGCTGCACTCTGCACAAGTTGAAGTTTCTGAATGCTCTCCAGGGACACGCAGAGCATGTTGTAGTAGCTTAAAAGGGAGATTACAAGAACATGAGTTGTTATGAACAGAGCCTCCTGGTCAATGGTGGGATTCAAAAAAAATTACTACTGGTTCTGTGGGCATGGCTTGGTGGGCGTGGCAATGGGAAGCATACTGAAAAATCCCCATTTCCTCCCGATCAACTGGGACTTGGGAGGCAGAGAATAAATGGGGACGGGGACAGTCAGAGGTGGTATTTACCAGTTCTCTGAACTACTCAAATTTCTGCTTCCGGTTCTTTGAACTACTCAAAATTTCCACTACTGGTTCTCCAGAACTGGTGAGAACCTGTTGAAACCCACTTCTGCTCCTGGTTCAGGAATAGGTGCAACTAGCACATCACCCAAAGGTGTGCAAAGGCTTTCCTAGCCATGGCTACTGGTACCACCTGCTCTTTGAGCAGAAACCATAAGGTTAGGACAACCCCAAGATTGTGCACTAGTTTGCCTGGGATGTTTATTTATTCTTCATAAATAAATTCCACTGATACTTTAATTTTTTCCCCTATCATTTATTGTGGTTTATTTTCTTCTATCTCAGTATATGCCTTTTCTCAGTAATTCTGAGTATGAAAGGAAATGGTCCTTACTGCCTTTAAACCATAGTATTGGCTGTGCCCCTTATTTTGCTGTTTCTGAAGGGAATTGACAACTTGTTAAGTCATCAGTTTCTCAGAAAAAAAATCATCTCACGTATTCCTACCCTGTATCTTTTTCTTTCAGATCGAGAACGGATTGGCCAAGATTCTGCTTATGAGCAGGAAGGAAAGGTGCAATTTGTCATTGATGCAGTCTATGCCATGGGTCACGCACTGCACAATATGCACAAGAACTTGTGTCCAGGGAAGGTCGGTCTTTGCCCCAAGATGGATCCAGTAGATGGTGGAGAATTGCTCAAATATATCCGGAATGTCAATTTCTCAGGTCAGCCTTTGAAAGAGCACCATTAAGATTAACCTTACCAAACTGTTAGGGCTATGGCATTCCATAACTAATAGGAAAGAGGAAAAAATATTGGTTTGTCTCCTTGGCAACTTTTTGGTCTTGTTTGTTTTCCTTCAATTCTCCATTCCTAATATTTAAAATATATATTTAAGTTTTGAGATGTAGTAAGAGTCATATAGGACTTAAATGCATGTTCTATTTACTGCTTGTACATTTACATTTACATATACATGTACATATATATGATTTATTCAATTAATTTTATTCTGTTATACATTTCATCTAAGTTTTATTTATTTATTTAGTCAGTTTATATGACTCGTGGTCTTATTGCTGATTTTCAGCCATGAATACTAAAGGAATTCCACCATTCATATGCAGTCTAACAATTTTGAAAAAACAAATCTCTGTGCTGTGGTAGATGAGGTCATTTACTCCCAAATATTTGCATCTAAATATCTGGATGGGTAAGCCCTTGGATTCTGAATCTGTCCTGTTTGGATTACCAGAAGGTTATAGCATCCCCAGGATAAAACCTATATCTAAAATTAGCAATAGTTATAGCACTTAGATGTATATACCACTTCATAGTGCTTTATAGCCCTCTCAAAGTGGCTTAGAGAGTCAGCCTATTGCCCCCAACAATCTGGGTCCTCATTTTACTGACCTCAGAAGGATGGAAGGCTTAGTTAATCAAACTCTTGGCTGTCGACAGAATTAGCCTGCAATGCTGCATTCTAATCACTGTTTCCCCAAATCGCTTATTCCATCATTGTTCTATCTAAATGAGGAATTCCCTCTTAATAGCTATCATTTCTTCATTCCTCCCCCATTAATAAAGTATCTTCTTTGATAAAAAAACATTTCCTCTCCCAATTAGTCATTCCTTTACATCTTCTAGAAAGTCCTCACATTCTCACATTGTATATTTTTAATATATGGGCTTTCCTTCAGCCTACTTATTACATCTATTTATCTTTCCACTGCAATCCCCTTACAATCTGTCTCCCTTATTTATCCTCTTCCTAGTTAGTTATTTGAGCTTCCTGCTTCCTAATGTTATTGGGATTTATTTGTGCAATTTGTGCGATTTTGTTTTAAGGTGAAGTTTGGAGGGGGAAAAACAACAACAAAAAATCTTGGCTTGAAGCAACTCATTAAGCAAACCACTGTAACTAAAGATTTCATTATACTTGTCATCTGGTCACATTCTACTGTATGTCATAAACTTCCCTTAGTATGAGTGATAGTGCCCATTTGCTCCTACAGCTGAATAGCTTTTCTTCATTGAAGTTGTCTTTTATATTAGGCATATTTTAAAACACCTCTAAGACAAAAGTGAGGACAAAAATATTTTACAAATGCACAAGTGATTAAGCTTTCCATTTTAACATGGGGAAATGGCCTTTTGGATCTTCTGATTTAGAGGCCATTTATATTTTCGACTCCATGAGAAATCTGTAAAAAGTGGATAAAGGAGAACAGCAACTAGATTGTTTAGACAGATACAGACAGATTAACAGAGTTGGAAGGGACCTTGCAGGTCATCTAGTCCAACCCCCTTGGCCAAGCAGGAGACCTTTACACCTGCCTCTACCTAGGATCAAACTCGCAACCTCCTGATAGTGAGACAAGAGCTCCACCTCTAGGCCTCAGCAGCTGGACTAGTTTCTATGACTCTAAATTCCAAACTCATCCATATATGGAGAAGATCATGGAATAAACAACTGTGTTTTATTTCCTGAAAAAATCTTCTTTTGTACCCATTGCTCACTCTTGAGATATAGGCAGGCAGAAGGAATTTTTAATAGTTGAGATATAGATACAGAGAGAAGGAGGTACATAACCATTTGTTTCTCCTTGGGAGCATGGTTTTTGCTCTCCAGCAAAAGAAGAAGATGAAAGGAAGAGGGACTGACTTCTGGCCCCAATGAAGACCAACTTGACTGTGTCATCTTCCACACCTGAGAAGTGGGCATTTGAGTTTCCAATATTTTATACTTTTCTTTCATTGAGATCTGGAAGAATACCCCTGGGCAGTTGTCTTCTATCATGAATATACATGCAAGCATGCAGAAAGAAAATCAAAGGAGTGAGCAAAAGTAACATTTCTCAATCTCTTAGCAGTGCTTTCTTGGCACTGAACAGATGGCATAAATGCCTAATCAAGCCCTGGCTGCCTTTGTTTTGAAGAACTGCCTTGCACTCTACCCTGCCCCTCTCCCCCACGGGCTGCATCCCTTGGTGTTCCTCTGTGACCTTTCCCTCTGCACATGAGTGGCAGAGATATTAGTGCTGATCACTGACAGTATTCATCAATGATAATGATCTGTCTGCAAAAAGCACCCAGAACAAGAACTGGAACAGCAGATATTGTCCCTCTCAGCTTGCTGTCTAGCTGCAGTTATTGTCATGGTAAGAAGATCAACCAAACAGTTTAGAGGGCAGTGGGCCACCAATCTTGTTCCTTATAACAAATGCATTATGTTCCATCATTTTCTACAAACAGGTTTTCCACTGAATGTAATCTTTTATTTTTAAGTTTCACTAAAAACTGAAGTTATATAGCCACTTAAGAGGATAGAGTGGCTTATAGTTTGATATTGGTATTGGTGAGACAACAAAAGATGTCATTGAAATGTTTTGATGAATAGATAAAATGTCTATTCAAGCACATCTTCAAATTAGCACTCACAGAACTACAGGAACATACCAATCGGTAATATGGTTTACTAGATTCTGTACATGTAAGCATAGGAGATCTTATGACAAAGAATTTTTAGGTATCTTAAAAAATAATACTTTTAATATATAACATGCTAATATCTAGCACTATAGAAATAGATGTACACAACTCAGAGGATTGTTATTTCTGGTTGGGTCATGTATTGTACCTAAACCGTTATAAACTGACCTCTGTTTATTCATAAAAGGGTTGAAACAGTCCACCCAAATTAATGCACCATGTTGTTGGCGTTAGATTTTAATTTTAGCCCTCCCTCCTGCATATACCATATAATGCAATGAGTAGCGCAACCATCCCTACTCCTTCTCTACTTTTGATTGTTCCACTCTAATTTCTTTGTTTCCATCTCTCATATTAGAAGTGGATGAAAAATAAAGAAAAATAGGAGAAACTATCAAGAGCAGATGAATGATTTAGAGTTCATCTGATTGCTAGACTTTCATGCTTACACTTGATATGCAAACAGAGGTAGAAAAGGGGGAGATGTCATTGTTAGGCCTGCTTTGGTCCTTATAACTTTCTTCCTGGCTCAATATATAAAAATAAGCATACAACGAAACCTTCCAACATCACTGGTTTATCTCCAGGAGAACAAAAAAGGAGAAAACCACACTGAAACACACTTCTATGGAAGTTCCTTAATAAAGATTTGGTCCTTAGAAATTGGAAAATAAAGGTGTTTTATGACAGGGAGATCAACATTTTCACCTAATTGCTGAAGATCATCAAGCACATGTTCAAGGGGTCTCCTACAGTTGGTGGGATTCAAAAAAAATTATTACCAGTTCTGTGGGAATGGCTTGGTGGGTATGGCAAGGGAAGGATACTGCAAAATCCCCATTTCCTCCCGATCAGCTGGGACTCTGATCAGCTGATCAGCAGAGGCAAAGAATAGAAGGGGGTGGAGCCAGTCAGAGGTGGTATTTACCGGTTCTCCAAACTACTCAAAATTTCTGCTACTGGTTCTCCAGAATTGGTCAGAACCTGCTGAAACCCACCTCTGGTCCCCTACTTGTTTTGCTACTATTTCTGCAGTGAGGTTAATTTTATTATGTGGCTATAGTCTTGATGAGACCATTCTCCAGGGTCTACTACGACCTGTGCTAAGAGAGGTAATATAAAAGAACTGAAGAAACACTGGTCACATTTAGAAGGGGCAGCATTTGGTGGGACAAGCAAGCTTTCCCAGTAGGCAGCTTTAAGACATTCAAGCATCAGATGTCAAGATGTGGGAGCAACACTGCCATGTGTCATGCAAACTCCTGAGTGCCCATTAAATAATCCTGTTATGTTGACAATTATGGATTGTCCCAGGAGTGTTGAAAATTCAACTGAGAATCTAGTCAGGTTTGCTACATGGATTGAATAGAGATCCATCTCTTTTTTTCCCATTCCTTGGTCTGACCCTGAGATCCAGTCCACATCATGCTGATAGTGTAAGGCAACAGAGAAAAGTATAGGAGAAAATAAAAAGGTTAGATTTGGAACTGAAGACAATCAGGTCCTGACACTTCTTCATGACCTCTCTATATCCAGGTTCTTTTCAGCTCTTTCATTTCATGATATTAGCTCTTCGAGATTCGCTTAACACAGTAAAATATGTTATTATTTTCTGTCTCCATCTATGTGGTTGGATTGCTGAGCTGGGATGACCACTTTTGGTAAATGAATGATTGTAGGCTCATCATGGGCAAAGCATTTTGCATGGATTTATTGCTCAATGACTTAGACAGAGAGCATATTCCTGGACATCCAAGGGGAATGTAATTATATGCAGGCAGATCTGATGGCAGGTCTGTCTAATGCCTTTTGAAAGCTGTTTTTATGTACAAAGTGGAACTGATTGACTGTCAAGAAAAGGACCTTTTCTTTTTTCTTTTTTTGGATTAGATGCCTGCTAAACGTTTAATCAAGTTTATACCATTGGTACCAAATACATGAACTAACAGGGTGTGACCTTAAATTTATGCTCCCTATATCTGTCCGCATACTCCATTTACATTATAAAGTTGCTCAGAGGTTTAATTTCATTTATTCAATTCATGTGGCTGCTCATCTTGCACAAGTGATGCTGGGTGGCGAATACAGTTGAAAACATTAATGCAACAACAATAGTAACAGCAAAAATAGTAACAACAAAAATCAAATCAAAAAAATGTCATCTGAGGACAGCCATCAGCAATAATTAACAATAATTCACAGGCCACCTAATCTCCCAACCTGCATGCGTGGGAGGACACCCAAGTCTTAAGGGCCTTCTAATTTTGTGTATGTCACCAAACACTCTGCTTTTTGTGACACTGCAGGAGAGATTTAGAGAAGTAATGAATGTTCTTTTCTGATCTGACATTAACATTTACAGCTTACTTTAAACCAATTTGATTTTGGCCATCCTATATGACAACAAACTCTTAATTCTCTGATTATAGAGTTATATAGTGAGGATTATATAACTTGGCAGAGACTAGATGGGTATAGTAATGCCTAGATAACCTTGGCTGACCTTAAAAAGCTAAGCAAGGTCAGAACTGGTTAACATTTGGATAGAAGGTCATGAGAAAGAAATCTAATTTTATCTAGTTTACAAATGAGGCCTCCTTGTGTGGGTAGCAGTTCTTATTTTATCTTCTATATGCCTTTTTCTAGCAAAGAAACTACTGGTAAATCTGGATGTGATTTCTAGCAAATCTGCAAAAGCCAACTAAAAGGCTCTTGCTTTCTAAGATGAGTTGTTTATGTAAAAATGGGGAAAAATAATAAGTAGATTTTAGTCTGAGAGAAAAGAATGAAATGAGTTTTGGTCTGAATCAGATGCTCAGAGTTACTCTGTTCTTTATTTCTTGATGTATAAGTTTATCTCTTTGCAGCACTTTCCTATGCTTTTCTGTAGCTAGTAAACTTTGAAGTTGTCCCAAAAAAACCTGTTGGTCAATTTTGCAAGATAGCTTTACATATTAAACTAGAATATATGTTTGATAAATCAAATGTGCCATCCAACTTTATTCTGCTTTTCTTTCTGGAACTAATTAGTTTGCTTCTTGTAGGTATTGCTGGAACCCCAGTGACATTTAATGAGAATGGAGATGCTCCAGGCCGCTATGACATCTATCAGTACCAGATCAAGAATGCTACGCCTGAGTATAAAGTTATTGGGCACTGGGCAGATCATCTAAACTTAAAAGTAAGTCAGTTTGTTGTATTTAGAGATCCGAACATTTCTGGGGGTTAACATTTGGTCTTTCCAACTTCAGAATTTTAAGTAAGAATCACAACTGTACTCAGGAAACCCAATAAAATCAAAAACCTTGATTAAAATGGGCTTATTTCTTTTATTCAGGCTATCTGTATATAGACATCAAAGAGAGATCATACCGAAGAAGATTTGAGTTTGAAGAATGATTTCATTCAGTAATACAATCCAATGTACATAATTTCTAACTATCCAAATTACATTTTTAAGAGTAGGCTGGCAAAAAAAAAAATTGCAATTGGAAGTATCACCAAACAAACATAAAATTTAAAGGTTCAGTCCCAGGGACAAATAAGTAAAATGTATTTGCTTTCCCCTATTTATTTGAAATCATTAAAGGCGCTCACCCTTGACCTCAACTATTCCAGAGCAATACATTTCAATATTGAAATTAACATTCAACAAGAATGAGCAGGTATTCAGAACTGGCTCAGTAGCTGTGCACAATAAAATCAAATAATATAGCAAATGAAGTGGGAGTTACAATCAGTCAGACAGTCTGTGCACACAGCTTTGAAATAACCTTAAGAAGGAGAAAAAGATAAATAGGTTACGTAGCCACAATGAGAGGTGGCAAAGTACAGAGCTTGAACTGTTTAGTGTAGTTTAGCAAGGTCATTGTGAGTGGGCCCAGTTAGTAAAAGGCTGCAGCAGGTAAATTGCAAAACTCAAGGGTCTCTCTTGGGAGAGGAAGAATTTCTACAGGCTTTCAAAAACAAATCTTTCAGTTTTAGGGAATTCTCGGGCATGAAGAACCGTAAATAAGGAGGAACACATATACTAATTGAATAAACTATTGATTAAAAGCAACCATTTTGTGCTACTTGGGTAGGACATTTGGCCCACTCTCTTATTCTGACCCAGGCTTAGGTAGGTTGCTGAGATTCTTGCTTTCTCCCTCTCTCTCTCTGCTGCAGATGGAGCGTCTGCATTGGCCTGGGGGAGGCAATCGTGTGCCCACCTCCATATGCAGCCAGCCATGCAAACCAGGCGAAAGGAAGAAGCTGGTGAAGGGCATGCCATGCTGTTGGCACTGTGAGCGCTGTGATGGATACCAATATCAGCACGATGAGTTCCATTGCAAGGTGTGCCGTCTCAGTGAGCACCCCAATGAGAACCACACTGGCTGCATCCCCATCCCCATTGTTAAACTCGAGTGGAGCTCTCCTTGGGCTGTGGTGCCAGTTTTCATTGCCATTGTGGGCATCATTGCCACCCTCTTTGTGGTGGTGACATTTGTGCGCTACAACGACACACCTATTGTCAAGGCCTCAGGGCGGGAACTAAGCTATGTGCTGCTGACGGGTATCTTTCTTTGCTATGCCACCACTTTCCTGATGATTGCTGAGCCTGACTTGGGCACCTGCTCATTGCGGCGTGTCTTTCTGGGCCTGGGCATGAGCATCAGTTACGCTGCCTTGCTGACTAAAACCAATCGCATCTATCGCATTTTTGAGCAGGGCAAGAAGTCGGTCAGTGCTCCACGCTTAATCAGCCCTGCTTCCCAGCTGGTTATCACCTTCAGCCTCATATCTCTGCAACTCCTAGGGGTCTGTATCTGGTTCATTGTGGACCCTTCACACTCTGTCATCGACTATGAGGACCAGCGGACTACAGACCCCCGCTTTGCCCGGGGAGTCCTTAAGTGTGACATTTCTGACCTATCCCTCATCTGTTTGCTTGGATACAGCATGCTGCTCATGGTAACCTGCACTGTGTATGCTATAAAGACCCGTGGGGTTCCTGAGACCTTTAATGAAGCCAAGCCCATTGGGTTTACCATGTACACTACTTGCATTGTGTGGTTAGCCTTCATTCCTATCTTCTTTGGGACATCACAGTCAGCGGAGAAGGTAATGGCCATGAGAGGGCAGAGGTGGGCAGGAGGAGATAAACCTTCCATTCTGTTCCAGGTCCTCCAGTGATGAAATGTACCTGGCATGTTTGAATCTGCAGACTTTTTCATTGATCTGGTAACTTGATAGCATTCAGGGGCTATTGAAATTATTCTTTTTTTTGCTTCTAGGGGTTGTCTTGTGGTTGGTTGTCTTTTTTTGCTACTTTTTCATCATATGGACAATTTACCTTTTTTTTCCTGGATTACTTTTCTCTTTTTCTTTTCTTCTGTTCTCCATTCTCTTGTACTTGTAACATTATTTTCTTTTCTTCCATTACACTCCCCCATCCATTCCTTAGTAATTCTTGGTTTTGGAAGACAGGTATCATTATCTATGGAATACATGCTACATTACAAAAATGTGTGGGGATTGTACTATCCTTGAAAAGCCAAGATTTCAAGGAGGAAGAAGTAAAAACACAAGGCCTTCCTCACATTTCAATGAATTTTCGAATGCTTTGGTATTATTGAAGTATGGTTTTCAGACAGTGGCAACCTCAGCCTTTCAAATGCAGAATAATGCAAGATAAGCAAACAAGTGCACATATGTCATAAATTTGTAATGCAAAATTGTCTATTATCTTTATAATGAGCATAAAAGAGGCATACTCACTAGAAAAATAGTAGTGAACTTTTTATTCTAACAAGGTTATATAGCGATAAATAGATTGAGAGAATTTTTTTTATTTTCTCTAGTGCTCTAATGACTATATTATTATTCCTTGTGTAATTTTGACTTGTACTTTGGTTTCTCTCACTTTTGAAGGTGCAGATAGAAACACAGAAACATAAAAAACTGATGGCGGAAAAAAACCTACTGGTTCCATTGAGTCTGACTTTTGAGCTTTTTTATTTTGTATTAATTAATTAATTATTTTTTTATTTTATTGTTTTATTGTGTTTTATTATATTATTGTGTTTATCTCAAGCATGTTTATACTCAGTGATGATTGATCACTACCTCTGCTGGAAGTTGGTTCCAGGTTAACATTACTTTTGAACTTTCCTCCTCTTAGTTAGAGGTTATGACCCCATGTTCTTGATTTTTGTTTAATATTGAAAATACTGCCTCTAGAATCTTATTCACATCCTTAAAGTTTTAGTCATGTCATCCTCTTCCCTTCTGTCCTCCAGGCTATAGCGGTATTTAGTTCCTCCTATCTCTCTCCTCAGACCTTGCACCATTTTTGATAACAGGATAGTGGATCATGATGGAAAAATTGAACCCTTTCCCAAAACTATTCTGTCTTTCAATCTCCCTCTCTTTTTACAGCTGGTAGTTATAATTGTAGCAGTTATAACCAGAGGTGGGTTTCAACAGGTTCTGACCAGTTCTGGAGAACCGGTAGTGGAAATTTTGAATAGTTCAAAGAACCGGCAAATATTACATCTGGCTGGCCTCAGAGTGAGGTGGGAATGGAGATTTTGCAGTAACCTTCCCCTGCCACGCCCACCAAGCCACATCCACCAAGCCAAGCCACGCCCACCAAGTCACGCCCACATAACTGGTAGTAAAATATTTTGAAACCCACCACTGGTTATAACTATATATAATGGTTTAAAAAATCTAGCCACATCACACGAGAAGATGGTGATGGTCAAATTAAGAGCATGGGTTGTACGTGAAGCATGAGAAAAATGAACAAAGATCTTATGCTAAATTGATTTGGAGATTATAAACTCTGCCTCTACCTAACCCTGGGTTTCAATTTACTGACGGTAGGAAAATACCTGATCAAAATCACTTTCATGGGGTGGGCTTGTTACTTTTTGGATAATAGGAACTGCAGGAATCTGATTTGCCAGTAGAAGACTTGTGGGCCTGTTCTCTGCTGTGGCTGCCAGGTATGACATTAAGTTCAATATGACATTAAGAAAGGGCAATAACATTCTGCAATATCCTGCAAAATGGATCCTGGATCCTCAATCTGGATCCTCAATCTGAGCAAAGTATGACTGAGTGAAGATCAAATGCCTTTAGGTTGCACTTTTTCTGAGGCAGTGATCAGGGAAAGCATAACAGTTCTGGCATGGAACTGTTCAATATGCTGCAAGATCAACATGTCTTATTCCCAAAACACAATTTTAGTTGAACATAAGTAATTTTCTATCAGTAGAACATGGCTTCTTGACACGCTGTTTTTTTTTAAAACTAAAAGATACCAAGGTCTGAAGAAATCTGAAAACTGCAATTAGAGTACTCTAATATTTCCTAAACGTATCTCATAAAACAGAACCCTCCCAGTATGGTGTATGAGATCTGAAATCAAGACTTTCCTTGTGCTTTATAATTGTTAATAAATGTACTCACTCAAAAGTCATTCATCTAATTTATAAACAGCAGCACTTTGTTTTTCAAATTTACCTACTAGTGTCACATTAATTTACTACATGGGCTCCTTCTTCTAGCCTATTATTATCAGTACTTTCATCCGAAGAAAATCTGCCTGAGTGGATAGAGAAGAGCATCCATTCACTCATTCATCCTTCAGTGTATTTCCTCTCTCAGCTGGAATGTTGTTGCGATTTTAATTAATACTTGAGCAGTTTAGCAACACAGAGTTGTTATGACTGATTGCATTGCCGTGAATGAGGTGGTATATCTTGCAGCAGCCAGACTCCCAAAGAAAATAATACCATTATTTTGATCCTAAGCTCTCTTGGGCCCTGTCTTCCCTGCCAGATCAGGTGGTGTTAGAGTGTGACCCATTACCTAATCAAATGGTAAACACTACCTGGCAGGCAATGGGGGTCTGTGAAGCTTGATTCCCAGTTGGTGTAGAGCAGTGACAGGCCAGAAAAACAATGTCTATTTAGATGAGGCTTTGTTCTTCTATGCTTTGTTAGCCTTCCCAGGAAAATGTATTATTTGGGGTCCTCAGCATTCCTGACCTCATATCTTTCAACATCTGTACAAATGCAAGTTTATTAAGGAGGATGCGGTCCATCAATTATGCATGCTATGCACACTTTATAGGAAGAGGATTTTTTTCCCTCTGTGACATGACTGCAAATTATCTTGCATTGGTGCCTGATGTTCCTTTAATAAGGCTTTGTTGATTTGTTTAGTATAATAAAATAAAATAAAAGGTATTATATTATGATGAATGAGATGAGGTGTTTTATAGCTACCAACCTGACATTTTTCCAGTTCTTTTTATAATTAGGTGGATCTTCCTGTTTTGATTTTTTTTTAAAGTATAGAAATTTTTTCCCCATTATAGCAACCATACGTTTTTTCCAGAGAAAAGATTCTCTACTGCTATTTATTTTTGCTCCTGTGGATCTGATATTGTTTAAGGAATAATATTATACACTACATTAGTCTACAGAAAGAATTTTCAAACTTTTTCAGGCCATGGAACCTGTAAGAAAATTGGCTGCATTTGAATTATTTTTTCCCCTTAGACTCTCAAAGAATTCCTTCAAATTCTTATTGAACTCATGGATTCTGCAGAACACAATTTGAGAAACCTTAGTACAGAGACCCTTAATCAGGTCGAAGCTTTTTTCTCTGCTAATACTATCTATATCTATCTATCTATCTATCTATCTATCTATCTATCTATCTATCTATCTATCTATCTATCTATCTATCTA
>JANHFT010002627.1:125798-139767 GCA_032467955.1 Pseudoxenodon macrops | reverse complement strand
ATGTTCAGTTAATTGAGTTCATGTTTAATGAATAAAGTATAATAATAATAATAGCCTTTATTGTCATTGTATATCATGTACACAACAAAATTGGTTTAGCCTCTACTGGTGCAATCTATAACAGAAAATACAAGACAACATGAATAGTATAGAGAATAATCCTTATACAAATAATTGGGGGGGGGAAAAATCTAGTCATGTTTCCATATGTACATGGAGTGTGATTGTGTTTAGGAGTGTGACAGCCCATGAGTAGAAACTGTTCTTAAACCTATGGGTCTGGCTGGCTATACTTCGATGTCTTCTTCCCAATGGTAAAAGTGGAAAGAGACACTGGCCAGGATGTGAATCATCCCTAAGTATCTTCCTTACTCTGCTGAAACAGCGAGACCTGGTGATGTCACTGTCTGTAGTGCCTTCCTGTCCACATCTGTTAAACCAGCATACCTTATTACTATTTGTACTATCTTCAGTTTATTTTGTTGCAGTCATTCTACTTCTATTTGCAGCTCTTTGTTTATTATGATTATAGTACCAAATGAAAGCATAGCAACCAAAACTAAAAAAATGAAATGAAATAATAAAATAAAATCTTTCCTTCTACCATTTTGTATCGTAATACTAATAATACTAATAATGGAAAAGCATTTTTCAGTTTTTATAAGCTTTTAGAACAGTTTAGTGCTTCAGTATTGCCTCAGCGGATGGCACATCCTTTCCTCTGCAAAGCATCTAACAAAATGCTGAGGTGAGCTTGTAAGAAAATAATGTGCCAAAATGGTCAAGAACACTTGAGGCGACATAAAATGAAAACTTACTTTCTAATAGTGTCAGGAAAATGCTGCTGAACTAGGTTGAATTTGCGATGAGAGGGAGGTGAGTAATGGTGGATATTGTTTGCTTCTGCTTTCAAAAGAATGATCGCTGTCCTATTGTAGCAGTCAGGCAACTAGGCAGTGTGGAATAAGTCCACTAATTAAGGTATAAATAGACTTCCTTCTAAAAGAATTGTAAGTTAAAAAAAAGAACTCTACTAAATGCTGACTGGAGCCCTAGTAAATTCCAGTAAAATCTAACATTCTCAGCCACAAGGCTAAACCTAGTAGGCTATAGTGGTTAGTGTTACCTTAGTGTTGGAAAGGTCCAGGTTCAAACCCATCATAGGCTCAGGGTGACTTTGGCCTGTTACTGTTTCTCAACCCAATCTACCCAATGAGGTTGTAGTACTAATATAGTGAAGAAACATCCCCATGTAAATTGCCTTGTGCTCCTAGAGTAAGGGCAAAAGATAGATATAGCAAAGATTGGGGGGGGGATGTTCTGAATCCTTCATGAAAATAAGCATATCAGGTTTTTTTGCTATTTATCACAGGAGTTCGACTGTCTGAAGAAACCTCGAAAAAAAGATGATGTTTTAAGTGCCTTACTCATGGACTTCTTCTAAATAATTTTCAATTTGTAAATTTCATATCCTCCCCTCTGTGCTCCTCTTTCCATATGAGTGACTCCTCATTTGTATAGAGAACCAAATGATTACAAAATACAAAAGCCATTTTCAGTAGAAATTGTAATCTTCTTGTCACTGGAATGGCCAAATTTGTATATATTTTCATAACAGGTAGATGTACTGGTAATAGGAAAAGATAATCTAGATTCTATGTAAATTAAAATACATCTCTATTATTGTGCTAATGCATGGATATTAAAAAGATAAGGTATCAACTGAGCCAATCATGTGAAGGAAATCTAACAGCAGGAACCAGTTATACAACAAGAATAATTATTAACAAAGGGGCAGAAGCTTTGTTAAAGAAAGACATGTCAGAAATATCTTGGAGTGAAGAAGAGAATGAGGGACATCAGACTTTTTCTTAAGAATGAAATGATTTTCTTCTTTGGGTAAGATACCTATATTTAGAATATATAGAAATGCAACATCTTAGAAAGTACTAATAATGATTTTAATTAATGCTGGACTTAATCAGATTTCTGTTATTTATGCGAATAGTTACTTGTTCAAAGAGGAACAAAATTGTGGTTGGTGATCACTTGATCAAGTGTGACTTATTCTTTTCTCTTTGCCTGAATTTTATTAGAATTTCAGTCATCAAACATTTTAGGTAGCTGCATCTTGAGGTTTGCCTGTTTCTTTATGGTCAGAGATGAATTTGAAATAAAGCATTCTCTTGGGTCAGCATTAATTGCAGTAGCAAAAATTGCTTACAAAAATGTGGTTATTAGGCAAATACGTACATGCATTCCAAACTATGTTTACTACAGTATATGCTATAGTATAAATTTTTACAATATATTTTAAGAACCAAAATCATAGACTGGCATAAATGTGACATTGGATGGACAAGATTGGAAAAGAGAAAAAATGAGAAGAAACACCTATGTCTTCTTTATGTTGACTACTAACATGGCCATAATTATTTGACGGACGTAAAATATTCTGAAAGTAAAGTTCACTTTCTAACATTTGTGTTTGGAAACAATGCAGCTAATGTTTTTCATTGACTTCATTCCACACCACAATACATTCAAATAGGCAGCGCATTTACTAACTTTAAGAAAGTTTTTGAAAAAATATGGGAAAAATTGGGAAGCAGAAGAATTTCTTTATGAAATCATCATGTCTCTTCCAGAAAAAGTTGAGAAGCAGAACTTTTTCTTTGTTAAAAGAGAGGAGATTCAAGGTAGCCACTGAATAATGACAGCAAAGGATTTTCTATACATGGATGTGTCTTCTAAACAACAAGCTATAGTTTCATGAGTTGAAAAAGCACCGTACTTTTTTTTTCCTTCCTGGCATTTGTGCCAAAGAATGTTTGATTTGTGTGGGTGAATGAAATTGCCTTTCTGTTTTCTCTGGTGGAAGCTGCTGATGAAATTTCAGTGTTATTTTATTATCCCCCCCTCCTACTCTGTATTTACAACATTACATAGAGGCAGGAGATAATTTTAACAAGTCCCCCAAGCCTTTTCTCAAAGAAGCCTCTTATCTTAACAGATCCCTGAGCATTACAGAACAAAAATAACCAAGAGTCTAAAGAAGGAGAGAATTTCCTGTGCTGATAAGGCAGAAACCAAACGGCAGCATCATTGTCTTTTCTGCTGTTTATTGCCTGTACTTCAGAGATATAGCAAAGGTGAGGGAAATGTACTGGTTGTTCTTTACCATCTTTGTTTCTTCAGAAGAGATCCTTCCAGTTAATACACAAAGAAATTGATGCTTTGATATTCTGGACCAGGGGTGAGTTGTGGATATTTTTGCTGCCAGTTCACTCAGAGTCGTGCTGCATGTGTGCGTGTGAAGAGCGTGTGCGTGTGCGCAGCAATCAAAAACTAGCTTCTGTGCATGCACAGAAGCAAAATCCAAAATGGCGGCGCCCACAGAGACACCAACAGAACCAGCTCCATGACGTCATCACGGAGTTACTAACGGTGCTATAGAACCAGATAGAACCGGTAGGAACCCACCTCTGCTCTGGACAGGTGATGAGAACCATAGACATTAGTACATGGAGAGCAGGGGAGAAACATGAAGGAAACATTCACCAATGGGAATCTTGGTTTTGACTCCAGATTGCAGGCATCTGCATCGGAAGGACTTAATATTAGTAAAATATTAAAAACAAATCCTTTCTTTTTCCTGTAAAATGTTGTTATTAAAACCTGAAAATGAAATCCATGAGGTTAGATATACTTTTTGATTTAGATTCCATTTTTCAATATACTTTCCAAGGCATGCAGTTTGGTGCAATATTTAGATACCAGGTTAGAAAATGGGAGATTTTGAATTTAGTGCTGCCTTGGGCAGGGTGACTTTGAGTCAGTCACTTTTTCTCACACAAAGAAGATAATGACAAACCACTTCTGAAAATATTGCCAAGAAATCTGTAAGAACTTGTCCAGGCAGTTGCTAGGAGTCAAGATTGACTTTAATCTACAATTTACAACTACTACTATTATTTTTGTTGTGTCTGCAAAAAATGGGAGTATGCTAAGATTGAAGCAGAACTTGGCAGTGTTCTTGAGATTAAATGCTAGATCCTCAAAACAGAGATTACCGTAGTTATTGTATTCAATGGAAAACCATGCTAGTAAAGAAGAGATGGAGTTTGGTAAAAGAGTTTGACCACCTGTGTTATTAGAAAGACTGCTATTTGAAACTGCAGAATTGCAATTATTCAGTCCTAAACTAGATGGATTAACAGTCTGATTGGTAGTAGTAATATAAAGAATTGTGACAGTACTAAAAAAAATAGGATTTCTCTATCTAGAAGGCATTTCCAAGAAGAATGATAAGTCTGAAAAACAAAGAAGTATGACATTGTGAGAAAACTGATAAAATAATATACACCCCCTTTATCATAGAGGCCAAATATAGGCTTAGTCCCTTTCTCCACAGCCAAGAGTCTTTTCTGGCATTATTAAAAGTTTGGAGAATGCTCAGAGAGTAAGAACAAGTGTGCTACTGATACTTATCCTTGCATTGTCCGCAAAATGAAAAAAGTGATTACTGCATTTGTAGTGAAAAGCTTTTATCCATGAAAGCTTCCACATCAATCTGTTTTTTTCCAAAACCCAATTATATAGAGGAAACTCTCCATTTCAAGGAGCTATCATCTACATATATCATGTTTCTCCAATTTTCTTCAGCAAGGATGAACATCCCTGTTTTCAATTACACTTGGGGTTCTTTAGCTCCTAAGGAGAAAGAAAAGGAAATGAAATGAAGGAAATGAAGTAATGTCAAGAAGTTCAAAATGTCTCTCAAGTACCTCTTCAAATGGGAATTATTATTCATTAACAGAATGGAGGAGCCATATATACTTCAGAGTGAGCAAGAGTTGAGAGGGACAACCATCCAGCTGAAGCAACTATATGCAGTGTCTCTGTATCAGTGGGAACCTCAAAGAAAGTCTACCTTTAGCAGGAGTGTCAAATTGGTGGCTCTTGGGCCGGATGCGTCATGCACAGGCCATGCCCACCCCAGGTCCACGAAGGGAAAGAACATCACGATATGTCACGTGATGGCAATGTGACGTGGCAAGTTTGACACCCTTGCTTTGTTTTTCAACCTTGGCAACTTTAAGATATGAGGACCAACTCCCAGAATTCCCTAGTTGAAGTCCATACATCTTAAAGTTGTCGAGATTGAGCAATGCTACTTTAGAGGCCACAACCCCTGTTTTTGCGATATGCTTGATTATTCAATGAGTTGAATGTATTGCTTACAATAGAAGGGGTTGTTTCTATGTTTAAAATAAAAGGCAGCCAGTGGGAGCATCATGACAGTGGCTACTGCCTACACAAAACCATTAGCATCATTTGAACCTCCTTTTTTTCTTCCTCCTCCAGCTCTGCTCATTAAGAGGAGCTGCTTGACTCTCAGCTTTTATCAACATCCCAGAGCTAGTGTGACAGAAGGTCCCCAAATGCAAGTGTCTCAGCAGCAGATTAATAGCAATATCTCATCTCTCTCTTTTAATTAAATTTTATTAAACAATTTCAGAAAGTGATTTTTCTACATAAATCAGATTGATTTCACAACAGCAGGCATATTAAAGTGGCAAAATGCATACAGTATTACAAATTCCTTAACACTTGACCCAGCAGGAAATCTTCAGTTAAAAACAATTTGATAAAAATGAAAACAAAACAAAAGCAGATAGAGAGCTCCACTTCTCTAATCAGTGAAGGATCTCAGTTTCCCTCTGTTCTATTTTTTTTCTTGTATATTTGACTTTCTTACTTCTGAATTGGAATTTGTGCATTAGGTAACTACAATTTTTCGATTTAAAAAACAAACACTGACTGTTGCATAAAGTGCAATATATTTGCGCTATATGGAAGTTTTTAGTTCTTTTGTTTCTTTGTGAATTGTTTCCCATACATATCCTGATTAAGCACTTTAAAAATGCTGTATTGATTGGAATGTACATAATGGCTAATAGATTAAAGCTTTCCTATTACGTGTGTGTGCATTCTGTAAAAGTCCTGCGCAGAAAGGAGTTATTCAGAGCTATGTCAAGTTTCGCTTGTACATTGGTTTAATGTTTCAGTCAGTAAGAGGGTGACTGAGGACATATGTAGATGAATCAAAGGAACAGGTGGAGTTCCAGCATGCTGATCAGTATCAATCCTGGCTGGGATTGATAAATGTCAGTGTATTACAGCTGTTATTCAGTTTGCTTGCTGTTTCTTTAGTGATTTTTCTTTATTGATGGAGATATAGATAAGGGCATTAACCAGCAGTCATGTTTCAACGCATGAGCTAATTTGGTCTATGGCAACCATAAATATTACCACAAAGATAAAACTTTTCAAGGGTGCTGTTATACCAATGCAATATATGCTTGTGAGACATGGAAGTGTATAACCAAGATGATTAAATGGTTAAATGTTTTCCAACAAAGCTGCTTGAGAAGAATCCTCTGCTTTTCATATTGTGACCACATCACTAATAAAAAGGTATTACAACGATCACCTATTAAGAGCTGTGAATAAATGTTGAATGCCGCTTGTTGGCAATATCTTACTTGTGCCTAAAGACTGGAATCCAAAAATTGTGCTATGTTTGATACCTCGTGGAGCAGAGGTGGGTTCTTAATGGTTCGGTCTGATTCTTACCAGCACGGTTCGGTAATAACCTGGGCCTGCCACGCTCCAGAGCCGGTTCTTTCCATCTTGGATTTTACTTCTATGCATGCGCAGAAGCTTGTTAAAAGCACTGTGCATGCACGTGCAAAGCCTGCACACATGGCCACAGCGTGCCCCTAAACGAACCCGCAGTAAGAAGTTTTAAAACCCACCTCTGTCCTGGAGCAAAAAGAAAACGAGGCCGGCATCAGAAAACTTGGCGGCAAACACTTAAGGTTATTAGCCATTTAAGCATGGGCTACTGGAGAGATTGGATACCTAATATAGAGAATAGGGAAGATGACCTTGATACAGATATACAGGGACTGTTGCCCAGGCCAAAAGGGTGAAGATCTGTTCATTTTGTATTGTCTTAATTGACTAAAATATATAATTGTTAGTTGTTGTGTTAATTGTTCCATATCCTTATTCAGAGGATTAATATTCCTATATACAGAATCCAAAACAACAAGAGGTGTCAGAAAGTACCTAGCTTAGAGATAACAAAAGGAATTACTGAAATAATTTGCATATTTCAAACTGATTATAACATATATATTGCTAATTTTCAGACAAATCTAAATATCTATGAAACTGAAGTTAACACCACCACCTCATTGTATTTACATATTTGGTTTGTCAAAAAGAAGAGTGTATCTTTACCAGCAGTGATTATTATTGTACTCATTTTTTTAGATGTGGAGCCTTGCCAATTATGTCTTTTCAGAGATGATGACATATCACAATTGAATTGTGAAACTTCACAAAAGTACAAGCTTAAGGCTCTTATCACTGAGATACATTGTCATACAACCCCATCTTGAATGTAAGCTGGATGTACAGTATTAGAATGAGCCCCTTGTACTCATTATAATTGAATAGGAGGGAACAAATGTTTGGCCTTTTCAACTGAGTAATCAATAATGCAAACCACTTTGAAAACAATTTTGGTTCAAGAGAATTTCATATTCTATATAAAACAAAAGAGCTGACAGAGAAGCCTTGTTGGCATAATAGCTTAATATAAACTGAATATATTTAGATAATTCAAGTATATATGGAAACACACGAGGAAGGTCACTTGTGGATCAATACTAGTTTAGAATAATGTGCACCAGACACCACATGTATGGAAGCTTTTCTCTTTCAGAGAAGCTAATTCATGAGAGGAAATGATAACCAATAATCAAATAGTTCATAATAATATTTGAAAGACTGACTCTCAAGTTGTTTTTGCCCAATTAATACATTGAAGCAGAATGAGGGCACTCCTTTCTATTAAATGTTGCCATCTCATGAGACTTAGAAAGCTTATCTTCTCTACTGCTACCTCTGGAACAGTAATTGATATAATGTCTACTCACAGAGGATACTTCTGGGTGACAAATGGAAGCTAGCACATCTGAATGGGGGGAGATGATGCCATGGCTATGATTGAAGGACCAGTCAGTAGATTGGTCCCACAGAACCCCTCCAAACAATTAGAGGATGGAAAATCACACGCTTCTCTTGAGGAGACCAAGGGATGGTGATTTCCTGCAGGTTTGAGTGCATTTGAAAGAAACCCATCATGCTGTCAATCATGGTGGAGCCTTTTAAAGTACATCAGCAATATAACCTTACTTTAAAAAACTTTTTTTAATTGAAAGCTTTAAAAATAACAAAAGATCAAACCAAATGGAAAAGAAAGAAAGAAATGAAAGAAAAATATAGAAAGTATAAGGACAGAAAGAAAAGAGAGGGGGATTAAAAAAGAAAAGTAGTTTAAGAAGTAACTTCTGATCTTCATCACGATAAGTACAGGCAACCTTGATATTTCTTTCCTCTCTATAACACTGCATGAATATCTTTTCTTCCTATAGCTCAGCTATTATAATTACATTGTAATTCCATAAATCATTAATGTTTCAGTCCAGTTGTCAGCAAAAAGTCCATAGGAGGGTTCCAGAACTTTATCATATTATATCTTGTTTTAATCCTAGTTTAAACAAAAAGCTTTAATTTCCTTGATTTTTCTTCTAACAATCATAACCTTTGATCCATTCAAATGCTGTTGTAGGGTTTGATCTTCCTACCTTTCTTTTTCAGTCTTTAAAATTGCTCCAAGGCTTTAGGAATCACATTTCTGTAAATTCATCAAGAAGCTGTTAGCCAGGTTATGATTTTGGTTTGTCGTTTATATTTCCTCTTTAAATACCATCTCTATGTTGTAATCCACAGTTTATTTATTTTCTAGTAAATCTGCATAAGCTTGTTTCAGCTCTTCATCCTTTTGGTTTTTCAAAGCATTTTCTTTGATAATTTTGCTTTCTTCTTTCATAAATAATACATTCATATAAGTAAACATTATTTCTGCCATTGTAGCTACAAGTCTCTGTTCCCCTTCTTCAAAAGTGTCTTGAAATGACTCAACATTATTTGTGATTTTGTACAATCTAAAGCTTACTCTCTAAATCAAAAATGAAAGACTTTTTTCTTTGCCTGCATGGAGTCACCAGCCCCTTCTAGTGTATAATTTCTGAAAACATAAAGGATCAAATCTCTTTTATTACTTTGATAGACTAAACATGTTTACATGAATGTATTGCTTATTAATTTAGTCTGACCCCCAATCTTTTAGCAAAAATCCTAAGGTTCCAAGTGTTACTAGCCTTTTAGCCTGTTTGTATATTTTTAAAAATTGATTTCTTACTTAGCTTTTTTGCCATTTGCTTCTATTTCTTTTTTTCTTAAGTTTATAGTTAGTTTTTCTTTTGTTCAAGAATAATGGTAAACTCACCAGGTAGCTTTTCAAATTTGTTATTTCGAACATCTCTAGTATCATTAATATATAGTTAAGTAGATAATTTCCAGAAGAAAGCAAGCTCAATGGCCTTTAAAAGACTATTGCAGCTGAGAACATGATGGTTTCCTTTGTCTTCTGGCAATCAAACCTGTAGGAAACCACTGTCCCATTGTCCTCACAAGGAGCTGCTATTTGGAGCAGTATCCCATTTGTTCCCTATCCAGAGAGGTTCTGTGGGACTTGTTTGTCCTTTGGTCTTTGCCATAGTCATTGTCTCCATGCAGAGATGTGCTCATTCACCATTCCTTACTTGGAAATCACACCTCTAACCTTACTTTCTAATTATTTTCTTAAATTATCTATTTAGTTATTATAAGGCTATTAGAGATCTTCAAAATGACAAGTTTGCAAAACCACTTAGTGAGTTCACCTTCATTTTAGGACTTCTGGGGAAGCAATGGTGGACTGAAGAGACAGCAGAATTAACAGCCATGGCAGAAAGAGGAACCAGAGAGTGGATCAATTCTATGAACTCTTATCTTGATGAAGGAGAAGACCAAGATTGCTCACAAGGGCTTCTCATAGAGGCTCCCAACAAGGAAACTAAAGCAGCAGCCTCCACCTGGTATCAGAGCTTGGGAGCCAGGAGGACGTTTTCTGATATTAGCATGGTTCGGAGCCTTGACACTGGATTCACCTATCAATGGCTTGATAACTGTTTTTTTCTTGTAATATTAAAAACTTTCAGAAGGCCAAGTTTCATTACACCAGAGATTCTCCTGCAATCTTCAGTAAAAGAAGTTTCATGTAAGTTTAATAACTTAAAAAAAAAGATTGGAGACAGTGTTTAGAAATTGATTTGTAAAAACTGCAAATAAACTAAGGGACCAGATTGATTGAAAATAAGAATTTGAAACTATTTATTTAAAAAAACATATGTGACCGCCCAACACATTCCCAGTGACTTTGCGTAGCTTACAGGATAAAATCCCAATACAAAATAATGCAAAAAGCAATAACGCTCCACCCCCTGCAACTATAATGGAAAAAGTCACTTGAAGGGTTCTATATCATTTTAGAGTTGCCAGGCCCATTGGCAGAACCATGTCTTCAGGATCTTGAAAAAGTGTGTCAAAGTGTGTGTGGGGGAATCTTATCATTGCAGGGATGATGTTCCACACAGAGGGTGTCACCATGAAGATTATAAGAATTGTCTGTTTAAAATCCTAGCATATAAAGATTTTGAATCTTAAGTATAAGAATCTTTCCATGGGGAAAAAAAAAGTGGATTAAAGATGTGAGACCTTGAAGGCTGGTTGGTCACTAGAGGCAATAAAAAAGAAACAAAAGATTATAATTAAAGGAGAAGAGACCCACTAATACAAAATAGAGGAAAGTATTTCAACCCTGGAAGAATTCAAGGATATTTAGTACCAGTACCAGTACCAGAACTTTCTCTTAAGATTCTTTGCTGCTATAAAAATGGATTTGAAAGAAGATATAGAAGAGGATACAACTGATAATCAGGCTGTTTTGGATATGGATTTAAAAATGAAAGACTACAAGAATAATATGGACAGAGGTGTTACACGAGACTTACAAACTGGCTGATATTTTAATAGTTAAAAGGGACAAACAAATAACAAATAAAATGACTTGGATGTGTCATTTTATGTGTAGAAGAATCCCTTGGAAAACCTTCTCATTGTAGACTAACAAAAGAGATGTATTATACTTATATGAAGGAGTTCCTGAGAAAAGATAAAGAGAGAATTAAAAGAAACCAGCTCTTAGGATACTATTTAAAAGCAACAAATATCAAAACTTACAAAAATAAAAAGAAGAAACATAAAGTTGGCTTATTCAATCAAGGTTAAAATATATGTTTTTCTTTTCTAGCAGCTTGTAATGGATTTTTCTTAATCAGGACTGAATGATGAGTCTTTTAAAGATTTGTTTATACACAAGAAATGGGAAGAAGAGAGGGGAAGCAATGATTAAAAATGCTAAGCTTGTCAGCTGGAAACCTGACAACCCAGATTTGAATCCGAATTAAATGTTAAAAGAGTTTAACTGAAGTTTGAGGAAGAAAGTAAGGAGTTGATTGCTTGAAAAATTCTGCATGACCAACTTTTTTGTCACCTACCGTATTCTACATCCATTATTCAATACTATCCTTTTGCACTGTGACTGTTATAAATTGAACAGATATCAATTGAACAGAATTGACAATCCCATTTTTTCGAACCCTGTCCTGCCTCATATTATGCTCCATTTGAGTGTGTGCGTGTGTACAAGAAACATTATAGGCAGTATATTATTGATTTCAGATCAGAATTTGTAGTCTGTTTACAGCCTAAAATAAACTCATTCCTGTTGCCTATGAAACAAAAAAAAATCTGGAACAAGATTTTTTTTTTAATGCAAAAGATTCAGTTAGTTTTCTGCTTTGTTTGATGAGCTTGGGTCTTGGCTTTGTTCCCACGAGGACTAACAAATCACAGCTGCCTGGATTAGGGAGTATATTGCTGCCTTCCCTAGTGAACAAGCTGAGCAAAGAGAATGAGATTGACGATACAGTTCCTGTTAACAATTTAAAGTGTGCACTGAAGTGGATCTGTGGCATATCTAAAACATAATAAAGAAAATTTAGAGATGTATTTTTTCTCCCTTTATTTTATTGCTGAACCACAAGATAAGACTGAACTGGAGATTGAAAAAAAAACACATATCACCCATAGGAGTGAGAAAGGATTTTTAAAAATAAAGATTTATTTATTCTTTGCTGCTTGATTTCGAACCACAGGATAGGTGAATAGAATTCTTTATTGGCCAAGTGTGATTGGACACACAAGGAATTTGTCTTTGGTGCATGTGCTCTCAGTGTACATAAAAATACAAGATAAATTTGTCAAGAATGATAAGGTGCGACACGTAATGATACTCATAGGTGCACGTAATGATACATAGGTGCATGTATGGTGTGTGTGTGTGTGTGTGTGTGCATATGTCAGCATGCAGTATGTCCCATGGCCATAATTTCAATTCCATTATATTCTCTTTGCATCTGCCCACTAGAATGTTACATTTGTAAGCAGTTCTGAACTCTACTTACTAAATAACTAGTGGACAATTAGAAATATATTGATGATGATGTTATCTGTTCAGTTGAGTCCAACTCTTGATGATTCTAAAGGCCAGGTCACACCACATTTTCCAACCTTGCACTATTTTTTTTGAGTTTTTCTATGCTCTGGCTGGTGTCAGCTTTGATAGTATCCAGTCACTGTGTTCTTTGATGTCCTTGTTTCCTTTTACTGCTAACTCTTCCAAACTTAATTGCTTTCTCCATTGAAGTTAGTATATTTAAAGAAAAAAGTGATCTCCCGCATATAAAACAGTTTTATAATTCCTTCATCATGATCCCAACAATCTTTTGAAGTACGGTATGTTTCCCTGACTCATACAAGCACATGATAGCATTTAGAAAACATTTTTCCCCCTCCCAAGAAGTTTGCTTTTGCCTGTTGTACCTCGTTTTATTTCCATTGGACATTATGTGGTTGCAGTTTGGGTCTTGAATCATAGGGTCTCAGGTTGTTGTTGCAGTTGATTTTGGTTATGGCCAATATTTTCCTTCTGAACCATCCAGTCTTGTGTTTAGGGTAATATACAAAACTTGCAAAATAAATAATTAGGATTGGGCGGATTTAATTTCCTGCTTTGCATTGAGACATCCATTACAGATGCTTTCTGGATTCATGGTTCTGTTGTCAAAGTGTTGTTATTATGGAACAGCACAAGCCAAGATTCAGATGGCCCTGACTCTGATGGCCTTCTCATAAGGTTTAAACCTTATTAAACCTGGCTTTTTTCCTGGCATTAGGCCATGAAATTAAGTGTGCCTGTTTTTCATGAGCATGTTTTTGGAGTGTAAGATGCAACTCCCCCCCTAAAAGTGAGTGAAAATTTAGGTGTGTCTTAGAGACCGAATAAGGGCGTTTTTGCCCTTCTGTGCATCATGTTTTCACCATCCCTAGCTCCCAGAAGCACTCTGCAGTGCACCGCCAATTTTTGGGTTCTCTCCATGCATCACATTTTTGCCTTCCCAGCTCCCAGAAACACTCTGCAAAAACAGGACATCCAGAGCACTGCAGACTACTTCTGGAGACTTGGGAGTGCAAAAACGTGACAGGTGGAGGGCTTGGGAGCCCAAAAATGGACCTGTTTTTGGTGAAAACGGACTATGTGGAGCACTGCAGAGTGCTTCTGGGGGCCTGGGAGCAAGGGTGAAATCCTCCTGGTTTGGATCGGTTCGAGAGGACCGGTAGCAGACATGTGGCCTAGTTCGGCAACAGCTGGCTGGCCACGCCCCCAAACCAGTTCCCGCCTCTTGCTTGCCCAGTCTCTGCTCTGCAGCTTGCCTGCCTGAAGCGCTGTGTCCCTGAAGCGCTGCGCCCCTGATCTATCTGCCAGGTAAACCTGTGAAGTCGTTCCCTACCTAGCTGCCCCTACCCCACCCCCACCATCCCACCC
>JANHFT010002627.1:98176-112444 GCA_032467955.1 Pseudoxenodon macrops | reverse complement strand
CTATCTATCTATCTATCTATCTATCTATCTATCTATCTATCTATCTATCTATCTATCTATCTATCTATCTAATATTTGCTGCCCATGTCATCGTTTGAGGGAACCTTTGATAGTTTATGGTGAATTCAGGACTAAGTCACAATACGAATCAAAGATATTGACTTCTTGCTTTATAGCTCATTTTTTCTACCACAAAAATATATTCATTTAATTTATAGATTCCTAGACCAAAATGATTGTTGTGAATCTCCTCTCCTCTCCTCTTCTCTCCTCTCTTTTTTTCTTTTTCACTCTCATTCTTTTTCAGGTACCACCTTGCAGCTGCAAGAAAGTGACACATTGCTTTTGCCAGAAATCTGAACTGATTTCTGATTCCCATGTCAGAATAAACAGGAAGCTATATTGCCCTGTTTTCAGCAAATTTTATCAAAGGAATATTTAAGGTCTTGAATAATGGAACTTGGATTCTGTATTGGGGAGGGAGTAGAGTTTCCCATCCCAGTCTTATATTTAATATATATTTAAGTATGCCTTGATCTGGTGATGTACTGTAGATGTTCCAGAAAAGAAGAAAAAAATTCTTAGGATCCCTGATTTGGATTACGAGAAAGACCTATGGGGCAAAGGTGATTGTTTGGTAAAAAAGAGTGGGGAAAAAGGGATAATGAACTCATCCCTCTCTGTGTCATTGTCTTACTAAAATGAGCCCTATCTCAGTGCTATTTTTCCTGGGTTTAGTTCTTCAATAAGAAAATGTATTTATTACCTATTTGACTTATGTATTTCTATTCCAGCAAGTATGTAGGTTGAGTAACACAATTTAAAACAAAACAAAAACAACATGAAGAGTTATAATTAACATTAACATTGATACTATAATCAACTAATAATGAAAAACCTGGCAGAAAACATACTTCTTAACAGAGAGGCACATGGAAGGAAATAGTCCTCCTCCAAACACATGTGTTGATCAGAGTCTGAATTAGAGTTCTGCATGGCATGTATTATTTGCTCTTCCAAGACTGGCTACATGCGTGCAGCACGTACTGATAAACCTAGAACAAACAAAAGTGAAATTAGGCCTTTTCTTTTTGAAGTCTGTTTCCATGACAACCCTCCTCGCTCCTCCTTGGGATGGGAACCTTGTAAAGTATAATCATGTTTAGAAGCAAAGGAGAATCAGGATAGGTTGATGTTTAAACATCAAGTTCCTGAAACTCCGATTTTCTTCAGTGGAACTTATGGTCTCTGATGTTTTGGACTGTGCATAGAGAAATTCACAAACGTATGTGCCCCTCCTCACTGTTAACCTTCTATTTTACATTCTGATGCATTTGCATTGACTGTACATTCTGTATAAAATGCTAATAGTCGCAGCAACTGAATGTGAACATATTAAGACTTGCATTTACTCTATTTTAGTAAGCCAAAGGAAGTCCTGTAAAAGGGCAGAATTACAAATTGCCCTTTTCATCATCCTCATTTAATTTCTGCATGGTTTCCGGCCTAATCTGGTTAATATGTGCAGATTGCCTTTGTTAGTAGTCATGGGATACCTTTTCCTTGGGCACCTCAGATAGAGGGGGGCTTATCCAAACAATAGTGCATTATCTGAAATTATTATATGGATCAATATTTTAAATTCAAAACAGTAAAACCTATAATACAGTTTTAAGAATTATTTCATTATTTTGGCTTGCCTACACATCTGTTTGCTATGCCATTGACATTAATTGACAAGAAACAATCAAAAACAAAAGTTCATTAAGACAGAAGTGAGAATATGTGGGCTATGTTTTAAATAAATATTCTACCCACAGGCTGGAATATTGTCAGAAATAGGATATTTAGAAAGTCCTCCTTCCTATGGTTGCTCATAAGTCTTTTTTAAAAAAACCAGATACTCTCTTATAACATTTTCATTTGGCACTTAGATATCTTTTATAGAGAAAAAGTAAATTCACAGAGAATATCTGTCACTGAACCCAGATGGGTTTAACTCCGAAAACCACTTTGGGGATTAAGCAGCAGGGAAGTCTATTTCCATGTCCACTTATGGATTTAGCAGAACATCTGGCTGGGCACTATTGGAAATTGGTTGCATAAACAGATAGATTGTTGGTCTCTCCAATAAGAAGCTATGAGAAAAATATGATCAACTCAAGTGATTTGACCAAGCAGTCAGTAAGCTAATATGAATATTATATAGTCTGTTTTAAAATAAAATGTATAATTTTTTTAACTAAAGTTCCCTATTAAAATTAAGAAAACTGGAAAAGTTCCAGGATCTTGTTTTTCTGCTGATAACTTAGGATCTGAACTATTTCTTTGTATTATTGCTTTCTATTATTGATATATAATTTTCATGCTTTTTTTGAGGGGGATGCTTAGGTGCTTTTTCCAAATAGGGAAGCATTTAAGAACCATGCAGAGTCAACTAGAATTGGGGTGAGCTATAAATATTGTAAAAAACATAAATATGCTCATAAATACTGAAAAAATATAAATATATTAACATGGGAATAGATGTTGCACTGAAAATAGCCCAGAAAAGCTAAGTGGCCACTAAACATGATGAATACTAGTTGCCTTTTTGTGAAAAACTTCACATTTACAGCAGGGATGGGTTGCGAATATTTTTGCTGCTGATTTACTCAAGGTTGTGCTGCTTGTACACGCGTGCACAGCAATCAAAAACTAGCTTCTGTGCATGCGCAGAAGCAAAAAATTAGCTTCTGCACATGCACAGAAGCAAAATCCAAAATGGTGGCGCCCATGGAGACACCGATGGAACCGGCTCCATGATGTCATTGCGGAGTTACTACTGATTCTATAGAACCGGTAGGAACCCACCTCTGATTTACAGATCTCGGATCTGGCCAGAACCTTGATGAAAGTATAAACTGCAGGTTTTTTTTCTTTTCTCGTCATACTTCATAGACTTGGATTTTTCAGGAGAAGTCAACAGTTGGATCTCCTTTATTACACAAAACAATACAAGCCAATTCACATAGAAATCAGGGCACAAAAAGAAGCTGTTCATGATTTCAAATTCTTACATGTTTCTCATTTGGTGTTCCAACTCAGTCCAAATGGAAGCTGACATGATTTGCAAGGGAAATGTCAAGGCAGAGAAGAATACCACAGGGCAACCACAGTTTTGATGCTGTGAATAGGAGATGCTATGGAGTTGTCTACCATGGAAGGAAGGCACATTTTTCATTCTGTCAATGGCAGGCCATGTATCTCTAAATAAACAAGAGAATAAATAATTTACAGACCTTGATTGAGGCAATATCGGCTATGAAAACACTGTGGTTAACAAATAGGGCTGTCAGCTCTGATTTCTTATGGCCCATCTAATCGTTATCTGAGGATAACAGCACCTGAAAACTTCAATAAAGTTCATTTGTCAAAAAGACGTCATCTCAGGTGATGAAACACCAACCACATACAGCTTTCTGCTTCCAGCATTAGGCTTGTTAGGCAAGGATGGAGAAATCTTAGGAACAGTAGAACTGAGATATGTTGTTAGCCATGAAATACGCATTTTCCAAACTTAGGAGGCTGGGAACCAATATCAATATAACCCTGAAGAGCTAATCGTTCAGAGCAAACAAAGAGGGAGACTGATTCCAGTATAGTAAAAATAATCAACAAAAAGTAGTCTCTCTTTCTCTCTCTTTCGTATTTATAGGCTTGTTTATTTGTGAGCAGCTATTTCTACATTAGATTGAGTCAGGACCTGTTCAAATAGAAATATCAGCATAAATCAAAATATCAAACTGCATTTATAATTCATTTAAAATATATCCCAATCTCAATAAGACAAATCTTTGGAATAGTTCACAATATCCAGTATCAAAACCAGATTTATAACTACGAAGTATTTTATTTAACAGTTCATGTTAAGAAAACATATGAAATATTTGAAAAAATTTATGTTAATATTGGCAGCGAGCACAGAAGATCTCCCTTTAAGTTAAACATTACAGAAATTTTAGCAAAGAATAATATTAAGTATCGAGGCTGACATAAGTTTCAGTAAACTTCAACATGGTATATTAAAATGATAAGTAGATTTAAGAGGGATATATATTAATTTGTCAATATGGTCTTTGGAGATAATTTGGGTGGAAAACTCTCTCTATGAAAAAATAAAAGTGAGGAAAGCAATCAAAATTTATTAAAAAGCAGGAGGAAATCCTCCTGCCTAGATAATACAAAAGAAAATAGTTCATATCACCTAATTTCATAGAACCATTGTAAAAAAGAGATCAGCTAGTGCAACAATGGCTAACCTACAAATTACATTAAATCTCTCTTTCTTCCTTGCTTCTTTCCATAGACAGTTGACATGGTGGAGTCTGATTTGGATTAATAAGCAAGAAAGAAAGACATAATTCTTCAAAATGCAGCCTAACCCTGATGAATGTTTAGGGTTAGAAATAAAAATACCATTCTCTTTTAATAGGGGCATTTTAATTTTCTGATCACAAGGATTCTCACATTTTGCAGTACAAAGTATGGCAAAATAAGAAGCAAAGTGTGAACCAAGTTTTGACAGTGCTCCCATTTTCACTCTTGTCAAATCTGAATGACATTTGTGATCCTTTTCTACAGTGACCACCTCCAGCTGGTTTTTAGCCACAGTCTGAGAATCCCTGGAGACAGAATTAACTTTTACCCAATCTAAGCCATGGAGCTGATCTGACTATGTGGAAATGAGGTTGCACATTCCATGGAAACAATAGGTTTGGCTTTTAATGTTCACTTATTGGTGCTTCAGATAAATGGTACCCAGTCATTTCCCAAGCAACACCCTCTACGTCAACATAACTGCCTGTAAATACACTCCAGACCTTTTGCTCTTATCTTCCCAGAGATTCCTCCCTATTGTGAGGCATCTTTCCATCTCAATGCTGAAACTGCTCTCCCTGCATCATTTTAAGGCTCCTGAGTGCTGCATATCATATTTACCTTTTCCCCCCCAACCACTGAAAATAATAATAATTCCATAATGGAGGTTAATCTGTTATCTGTATGGAGGTTAATCTTCCATTCTGGAAGTGGGTATTTAATTAATAGCAGCTCCTCACAAACTCCCTCTTCATTTTCCATTGTCCTTCTTTATCTTTTGCCATTTAATGCATATTACACCCGGGGGAGAAAGAAATTGCACAACATGAGTCTTATTCTCCAAGCACTGCTGCTTCCTTGCATGATATATTGCATTGGATCATGTCTGTTTTTCCATTTCCCCCCCAAATAATAAGTTCCCAACATATCTTAAAGGTTAAAGAAATCTGCTTTGAATAACATAGATACCATTACCTTCAGTTCTCAATTAGCCTTGCTTACCAGCAGAGTAAGGAGTTGTATAAAAATGTCAGACTGGTTATACAATTTTTTTTCAGATCTCACTAATATATGATAGAATCTTTATGCACATAAAATGAAAACTTGCTAGAATATTGAAAGTTTGTTTATAACTATAATGAACATGTGTATATTAAAAGTGCTATACAGTGGAAAATATGTACAAAATATATGATAGAATCTTTATGCACATAAAATGAAAACATTCTAGAATATTGAAAGTTTGTTTATAACTATAATGAACATGTGTATATTAAAAAGTGCTATACAGCGGAAAATATGTAGAAAATATGTACATTATAAAAATGTGCAATATCGTGTTCAGTTTTTAAAATATGTAGAATTGGTGTTTTCCCTCTAGGGAGACTAGGAGATGTCCATGTGTTAAGTTGAGGAAATGTGCATGGAAACACATACATATATTCATGCGGATTTTAAATAAGCCAGATATGTTAATAAAATTTGAATTTGAGGAAAACAAGAAAGACAGATTTGCCAATATCTATGTATTTATAACAAAAATTCTACAAAAGAGGGTAGAAGTTTGGAAGTTGAAAACAGTCTCATATATTTAGTCAATGTTCTAACTTGGTGTCTGCTGACTGTTTGAATCTGATGGGGTAGAACAGACTTTTTATCTTGATACTGACAAGACTGAGTGGCTATGACTGTCTCCCCCGCCCCCGCCCCCTCCGGGATCAGGGAACATTTCATCATTGACCTTGGGTGACGTAGCTTGTCCCTATTCAAGACAGATCTGTAACTTGTGTGGGCGTGGTGGTGGTGTCCTTGCTGAAATCACATCTCCTGATGAAAGAATATCACAGGTGTAGCTAGGAGAGCCTTTCTATAGGGTTATCTTTGTGTTCCAGTTCCTTGACAGCATGGTTTATTACAATCTGTTCTACATGTGACTGCCCTTGAAGACCATTCAGAATATGCAGTTGCTTCAAAATACAGTGGTGTGAGCAGTAACAAGCACTTTTCAATATGCTCATATGAACCTATTGAACCCATATGAACGAGCAAGCTGTATTGCTTGCTTGTCAGCTTCCAGGAGCAATTCAAACTGATTGTTGCCACCTAGAAAACACTTCATGGCTAGGGCTTGTGTATCCCAATTGTTTCTGTCCTCCCAGAACGTTCTAGCAAAGTCAGTGTATTCTGGGCCGCCTCAAAATAAATACTTCTTATTTTGTAGGACTGAAGTATTTTCTGTCATGGCCCCAGCCATCTGGAAAAAAAATATCCCCTCAGAGATTTGGACAGCACTCTGGCTCCTGGGGCTTCCAAATGTTTTCAGACATGACTTTGCTTCCAGGGCTGGGGCTAATATTTGTGGGACTCCTGCGGTGGTTTCTGTCATTGTGTGTGTCTGTTTTAAACTAAGCTGTTTGCTGTTTGGTTTATAATTGTTTCTACTGTTCTTTTTTTAAATGTTGTAAGCCATCCAAAGTCTGTTGGAGTGAATTATTGTAATTTAAAATTATAATATTAATTAACATTTAACTAAGATTGCAAACACTCTTTTTCCTGTCCTATATAAGAACCATAAGAGAAAAAAAAACACCCATATTATATTATACTTATTTTGCATCTTGGCAATTTTAACCTAAAGTTAGCAGCTTCCATTTCTGGCATGAAAAAGTCACCCATGTTTCCTCATTTAGACAGAGATTCGATCTATGTACATTAATTAATTAGTGATATCTATGTCCCTTGTGGTTTTTTTTCCAGCTCTGGCTACCAAACAGACGTATGTCAGCTATAGCAACCATGCAATTTAAACCCAGCCAGTGGCAATAGACCACAAGAAAAGGGCTGATGAGGAGGATGAACCAGAAAATGCCGCTGATCTCTTCAGTACAGATGATGTTATTATGGTGGAGGAGAAGGTGAAACCAAATCTGACTCCATGAAGGCATCATATAGGTGCTTGTTTCCAGTGACTGGGCTACTGGAGGAAGCTCTTCAAAAAGATGGCCACCAAGTGTAGTTGAAAGGACCAACCAAGTTATCCCTCGAAAAATATCTGCCTTCCATTAAAGGGAGAGGAACCAATGAGATGAAAGTCACACCCAAAAGAAAGGAATGGACAGGTCTTAAGCATCCTTTTTGCATTTTACCCTCCCCTGTATCTTGGCAAAATATTGAATAAATTTCCCTTTTATCCCCCAAATTGTGAAATGGTTTGTGCTTGTGAAGTCTTTTTTTATTTTTTTCCTTTCCCCCCTTTTTCTATCTTTTTTTATTCCTAACTTCTGACTTCATCATCTTCCTCATCTTGTTTCTTTTCTGTGTCCCTCTTTCCTCCTTACCAAGTTTTCTATGTTGCAAAAATAACAAAAGTCCTTTAAAAAAACACAAAAAACCATCATCAACAACAAAAATGAAAACAAAACCTAGACTGTGTTCAAAGTGCTGATTTCTATAGGTGGTAAATTAATGTATGTGATGACCATATGGATTGAAATATGTCTGCTTCAATGTACTGACCAATCAAAATTATAAAAAAAAACCAACAAAAAAATAATCAAAAGTTCAGTGCCTGGATGTTTATGAATTATTTAATGACAATGTGTAGAGCATGATCATTTTTATACCAGAATATTTCTAATAAAAGATTTGGTTTTGCACTCATGAGTTGTATTTCGTTGCCTGATTCTCATCTCTAGAAGTTGCTTTAGAAAAATAAATGCTGTGGTTAAATTAAACATAATTTTTAAAAAAATCACATTTACATCGCAGGTGCTCAGGTAGTAGGTTTTACTATCACCCCATTTACTTTTTATAAAAGCAAGGGATGCAGCATCTGCATTATATGAAGAAATGAAATAATTTCTTACCCTCCCAAAGTCTTGGGTGCAGTCACAAAACTTCGAGAAGTTTCTATTAAATTTTAGTTTTGAGGACATTGAAAAAAGAAAAGGATTTTAAACATGGGGAATATTCAATTAAACCATATTGAATGAAATAGTATTCAGTTAATGCAAGAGTGTCAATTTTATTAAGGACTGCATCAGGGTTGTGGTTGACCTTGGAGGGGGGGTGGGTCAGGCGTACGTGGCCAACTGGGTGGGTGTGACCAACTGGGAGGGTGTGACCCCATTGGGTGGGCATGGCCAGCTTGATGCCACTCTCCAAACTGTTGGCATATTTCCTGTTCGCATTGGGTAGACCGGTTGGAAGCCACGCTAGCCTGATCTTTCCTCTTCACACTGGCTAGACCAGGATGGCCCCATGGGCCAAAACTGATCACATCAAAGGCCAGATCTGGCCTGCTGGCCTTAAGTTTGACACTCCTTAGTTAACGCAATGTAATTATAACTGCATTTAAATTGAATCATATATTATTTCTTCTGTTTTGAAGTGCAGTCCCAACCCAAACACGATATGCATTTACATGCTATAAAGTGATATTTTAGCTAACTGTTGAACTATATGAATCACGTTTTTCCATTTGCTAATTCTCAAAGGATAACACAGGGGTTGACAACATCATGCCCATAGATGTCATCACCACCTTTTCCTAATAAAGAAAAAAAAACTTGTTTAAAAACTAAAAGTGTGCCCCAAATCATATAAATCTCATTCAAGTGGGGTGATCTCAGCTGGCAAAACAAACCAATAATGTGAGAACAATTAAATCTTGCAAGATCTAATTAGATTTTAATTTTATTGCAGGGTAACAACTTCTATCAATCTTGGGAATTTTCAGGCTGATATGTGGAGTACCAGTCTGGAAAGAATTGGCAACAATGGACTAGATTTCTATATATATGTACTATATATTCTATATATGTGCTCACATATGCATTTGGTTAAAGTTGCAATAGGCATTTCCTTCTATCATACAAATGTACACGTGCACCCACACCCACACAGTGATTAAATATATATTCCACTTTGCACATCCTACTAAAGGCCAGTTAAATGGATAATTGTTCTTATACAGACAACCTCAAATGCTGTTCAAAATGTCAATGCGCACAGAATGACAAATGACATGATGGTAAATAAATGGTAAATGCAGAATTTATCTAGAAAAAAACCCCAAACTTTCCCCAAGTCTATTGCTTGCCAGTTGTTTGTCATAATCTCCAAAAATGTCACATACTTTGAAAGTAGGAACATAGGATCAATATGCAGATGGCAAACTGAAAGGCAATGCTTTTACATTAAGATCCAAGTTGTACAATGGGAATTTATTCAGCAACAAAGGCTGAATAAAATAATACACTTGAAGGCTAAGTTCACAAAACATGTAAACCCTAACCATGGGTTAATATAACAAGTCATGCCCAAAGAATTAAATCATTATATAGTGCAATGTAAATATATGCTATGACAAAGACTTTGTTCCCATAATACTGTACACTGAACTACAAATTTTTGATCTCAAATTTTAAGTTAATTTATTGTGTAAATCTAACCACTGAGATGGAATGAAGTACTTAGGCCATTGTTTAATCTCCCTGTTTGATCCAGGCTTACTGTGACTTTGATCTCATCAGACATTTAACTATGTCAGTAAATTCATGTGTCATGGGGGAACATAGAAAAGGATTAATTAAAAGAGCCAAATAACTCTCTAGAGGAATCTATGTAGTCCTAAAGATAACCAATGACACATAGATTTAAACAAGAGTCATCTAGTAAAGTATGTCATGGGAAGTATTGACCATAGTGCTAGCTATCCTATTTCTTTCTGAGAGTCAGACAAAGTCCTAAGTACCTTGAGAAAATGGAGCTAATCTAGCTAATATAGAGCTGTTTAGGTCTGTAATCCTTATAGCCATACATGGGGAATTGGGAACTGAAAATTGAGTTGGCACAGATTACAGGTGGTAAAAGCCTCAAGCCCAATCTATTTGCATGTCACTTACCCTGATTATACAACTGCAGATTTTTCCTTTGTTTCCTTTGGTTTGGGAAGAGAAAAGGAAGAAGAAGGGCAACACAAAATGGCAACTTCTTAACCTCTTTTCAGTAATTCTGACAATTGTGGCCACTCAATTCACAACCTACCAGCTCCAATTGCGTGCTGTTGGAGCACAATTGGTGAGGCTGTAGCGAAGGGGGTGACAGAGGGCTGTTCATGTCATGGGGTCAGGATCTTTGAAAAATCCACTGAAATCAATAGTAGTTTAATTAAACACAACCAAAATATATTCTATTTCAGTGTGCTTGTTCTAACTAAAGTTTAGATCTGGTCAATCAAATTTGTATATTCAAAAACTTCCAGTCCAGAGTACAGCGGATAGCAGGCTGGGACACAGTTCAGATGCAGCCCCACCGGGAAATGTAGTGATGTATTTTCCTATCAGTCCTCTGGTCCTGAGGGAGTCACTTCTTCCTTAACTCCATCAGCTAGCTTCCTGCCCCACCTTTAAGCCACCTTTTATGGCTGGATGTAATCCCGATTCACACCGGTCTCACCAACAAGTGTCAATGTTTGCTACTGATAAATACTGGCTCCCATATCCATCCCTGTACACGCCGGCAAAGCATTTTGAAAAGGTCCTTTCTTCTGCTCCTGTAATTCTGGTCCTTGTACAGTTAGTGCATCTTGTTATCATTTCAAAAGATTACATACATGTTTTCTCAGAAGGGCACTGAGAGAAAAGCTTTTCTCTGTGAGTCAGGTCTATTAGCATTTTAATTATGTTCTTGCCCCAGGTGGTCTTTTTGTCTCCTGGATGACTGAACACAAAGGTGCAACATCACAGCGTCAGTTTGCAATGCATGTGTATGGTGTGTTTGTGTGTATGTGTGTGTATAGAGCACTGCAAATTGTCCGGCACAGTTTTAGGATTACTCCTGCTCATTCACGAAGGCTAATGTACAGCCCGCCCTCTTCTGCCAGCATTTCAAAATCCTCTTAGCTCAGTAGGGGGTTTCATATTTTGCAAGGCAACACTCGCAAAGGCTGGTCTCAACTCCAACTGTGCTATTTACATTGCTGAAAACCAGACTCAGAGCAATGAAAATCCATCACAATATGCTCCACAGATACAGCTCAGCTATAAACGATCCCCAGGGTTTTATCAGAAGATAGCTGCTAGAATACTAGTCTGGAGTGCCAGAAGAGTCAGGTTCAAAATCTTTCTCTGTTATGAAGCTTTCTGAATGACGTTGTATTATTATTTTTCATGGCAACTTAAATAAGAGGATTTTCTGGGAAAATAACATTGCAGGACCTGGCTTTAACAGTCAGATACTTATTAGGAATTAGACATGGTGCAGCCTCATATTTATCATCTTGAACTCTTGGCAAGAAAGTCTAAGGTTACCCTAGAAGAGTGAAAGAGTCCGAATCCAGAAATAATATCACCTTCAAAAACTCACAGTATCATTTGAGATCATTAACTATTACCAAAGTAGAATGCCCATGTGGGGCAGTTGGATGGAGGGCATGTTGGAGCAAGATCAATGCATGACAGAGACTGTATCAATTGCAGAGCCTGATCACATGCCAACACAATAGCTGGTGGTTGTGTGCCATTGAGAGCAAAGTAGTCTCAGTGTGTTCAAAAACCTCCTTCCTGGGTCCATCTTGAAAATCGTGTTCTTTTCTGTTCTCCTGCACTTTTTCGGAGAAAACTTGCATTTCAATGAGGCGAAGTTATTTTGTGTGTATTTTCTTTTGTATTGGAACAAAGATAACCTTTTTGCAGAATACTGGAATTTGGTGTGACGTATGTGTGGATCAGGGGTGGATTCTAAACTTACCTTGTCGGTGTTTCGTAGCCTCCCGCGCGGCGTGGGTTTGCCTCACATGCGCAGAAGAAAAAAAAAAATTTTTTAAAGGCCAAAAACAGGATGGCAACGCATGTGAAGTGCTGGAAACTCGGTTTCTGTGCATGCGCAGAAGAAGAAAAATCCGGGGGAAAATTTTTTTTTCCCAAAAAAAAAATTCCCCAAAAAAGATGTTCCACCCACGGAGCAACAGAACCGGCTCTGTGATGTCATCAGCGACCTACTACCTACTCAGTAGAACCGGTCTGAACCGGTAGGAACCCACCTGTAGTGTGGATAGAATAAACTTGGTGACTGGGGAGTTGAAGCTAAAAGAGTAAATCCTAATTGGTTAATGGCTGCAGAGTTCATACTGGACAGTGTGGGACTAAGCTAGGGGTCACCAACCTTAAACACTCAAAGAACCACAAAGGTCCTAACTAGAAGCCCCCCGTTCAATTCTGGAGCTGACTGGAAGTGCAGCTCCCCCCCACATAGAGTCTACTCCAGAAATGGGTTCCTACTGGTTTGGACCGGTTCTACTGAGTTGGCAGTAGGACTCTGGTGACATCATAGAGCTGGTTCAGCTCCATGGGCACCACCATATTTTTTGTATTTTTTATTTGAAAAAAATTTTTTTTGCATTTCCCCCCGTTTTTTTCTTCTTCTGTGCATGCGCAGAACCCACATTTCTGGAACTACGCATGTGTTGCCATCTTCTTCTTGGCCTTTTGAATTTTTTGGTTTTTTTCCTACTGCGCATGCGCACACCCACAAGGTGTGCGCACACCCACGTGGCGTGCCCAGGAGGCAACAAACCAGTGGCAAGGTAAGTTAGAACCTACCCCTGGTCTACTCCTAGCACGGTGTCCTTTTCCTTTTCCTTGTCCTAACTGAAAGCCTTATCAATTGTGGAGCTGAATAGAAAACCTGTTCCTTGCCATAGAGTCTCCTCCTGGCACACCATGCTTTTCCCCCCAACCGTAAGCTCCTCTCAAAATTGTGGTGGCGCCCAGTGACAGGGAACCGCAGCAGAGGGATGAAAGAGCCACATGTGGCTCCAGAGCCATGGGTTGCTGATTCCTGGGCTAAGCAATTATTGGATTGAAGGGCTCTGTGTGAGCTCAATACCCAGGATTCACAGGTAATAAAGAAAAAGTGAAATCATGGTTAGCTTTAAAGTGATCCACCTGGTGGAATTATTGCAAATGAAATGAATGTTTGTTTGTGGAGACCTTGATGTTCTCTGAGCTTAGCTGTTTGCTTGCTGACATTTCATTACCAGCCTAGGTAGCATTATCAGTACTGAATGTGGTGTTTGCTTCCTGTTTATAAACAATAGCTTGTCATGCCAGTGTTGTTAGTATGTTGGTTGTTATTGTCAGTTGCTGGTATGGCAGAGCTCATAGAAGCTTTTTCTTCATAGCAGAAAATTAGAAGAGAGTCAGAACACTCTTCTTTCTGAATCAATATATAAATGCATATATATTGTGTTTCCCCAAAAATACCCTCAATCTTACACGGGAAAAGACCCGAATACGCCAAGACTTGCATATATGCTATGGGGGTATTTCTCTATTTTGATGGCTTCCATAATTATTCTCTTGTTGGAGTGTTCAGTTTAATTAATCGCCAAAACTGAACACTCTAACAAGAGAATAATTATGGAAGCCATCGAAATACCCCCATAGCATGAACAAATGTGACAATACCTCCCGTCTTCCAGACATCTGGAAACTAACCCTAGTCAACAAATGAGTCCCAGCCATGGAAATTGACACTGAACCCAAGATAACACATGACACCACCACCCACCCTCACCAGATTCAAACCCAAACCCATCCCGTAGACAAAATTCAACCACCATCCAGAAGACAGACCATGGCGATATCCCCAGCTGCTGCACCCCCTTCCGATTCTCACACAAAGCAAACTAACACACGCCATGAACACAGGGCAAGACCTCAAACCCGGAGCCAACCAAAACCCGGGACGGTACATCACAGCCAGCTGCTCATGACACTACATCACAGAAATCAGGAGGTTGTAACACTAAAGCCCAGGAAGCCAAAATACAGCTAATTACCCAGGATGTTGCAGCACAGAACTCAGGATGCCACAATAGTAGAGCTCAGGATGTTATCACACAGC
>JANHFT010002627.1:87613-98076 GCA_032467955.1 Pseudoxenodon macrops | reverse complement strand
CAACACTAAAGCCCAGGAAGCCAAAACACAGCTAATTACCCAGGATGTTGCAGCACAGAACTCAGGATGCCACAATATTAGAGCTCAGGATGTTATCACACAGCCCATTACTCAGGTCATTACAACACAAAAGACTAATGAGCACACAGCTAGGACCACACACACACAGGATGTCACGAAATAACAGACTAATCTGAAAACAACAATTCAAGATGTTTTCAATCAAGATGTAACAACACAACAAACCAACCCGCTCACAGCAACAAAGCCAACACCCCACACCTCCCCACCAGGATTTATAGCGAGACAGCAGCTCTGATCATGCTTTGCTCGCGCAAGCATGAAGCCGAAAGCACCAGTCTGAAGATGACGAGTGGGACCTCGTCGAAACATCGCCAAGATACTCTCAATCTTACATGGGAAAAGACCCGAATATGCCAAGACTTACATACCTATACCCATGAAAACCTACGAAAACATATGTGTGTGTGTGTGTGTGTGTATCTTAATGCTCCAGACTACTTTGCTGTGGAAATTTAACCTGTGCTCAACACATTACATTCTTTGATTCATCTATTCTTCACTGCAACTTCCTTACAGCTTCGTAAAATCTCTAAAGGTAACATAATGTAATAGCATATTTCCTAATTAGTTAGTGATAGTTAAATTACAGTCTGTTCATAGGTTTCGTAAGGATGAGCATGCCAACCAAAAAGAAGATTGGATTGGGATATAGCTGTGCAGCAAAAACTGGAGTAAAGGATTGTAGCATGATCCCATAAGCATAAGTATTTGCAAGGGTTGAAGCTGGCAAAGAAAGCCATAAAATGAGATTGGAGTTGGGGGAGGGAGTTAATGGAAATGCCAGTTCCAATTGGACTCTCTTGGCACCAAGGCTAACAACAATCCCACAGGAAACTGTCCTTGCAGCAAACTGTCAATGCTTCATAGACTTCTGATAAAATAGGACAAAAGTCAACCTTCACTACGATGGATTAACTTGCTTGGAAATATGCCAGGGATTGGAAAAGAATGAATTTAATGTAACAGGGGGACTAAACTTTCTCCTTCTCGTACTAACAGGAAAGATGTCATTTGAATTAAAAAAAACTTAGAAGAGCCAGCTGGATGGGAGGAGAAACAAGCATGGCTTTAAAAGTCAGATACTTATTAGAAATTAGACATGGCTTGAGCCAGATCTTTTGAAGAGCCCCATTACCTCTCGAACTTTGTTTTGAACACTGGCTAGAAGATCTCTTAATTTACAGAGATCGGTTTAGTTTTGGGTGAGGATTTTAAAGACATGACTTGATTAAAGCCAATAACTCACTAGAGTCACTTTGACTAAAACATTTAATAAAAATGCAATGGTTCAGCAGGAGCAATACAATGTATATTATATATTTATGTGCATAATATTAGTATTATATGTTAGCTTTGCTACCCACTTGTAGTAGTAGTAGTAGTAGTATCTTATGTCTAAGAGAGGTTGAGCAGCAGTAATCAGCATTAGAAAATCAGGGTCAGGAGTGTTACAAAATATTACCAACGATCTCCCTTTATCAGCCATTGGCATCTCTGTCCACAAAACCAATAGTTTCACTGTGTGACTTATCAGGCACTGCAGAATTCTGGTGGAGATTCAACAACTATTTTAAATTAAACATTTTATGATGAATTAAAGATGGAAGGATTTATTTAAACTGGGCCAGAAACTAGGAGATTGTCAATTTTAGTTCTGATTTAGGCATAAAGGTAGCTGAGTGTCTTCGGTCTTTGGTCTAGAATGAAGCCAGTGGCAAACCACTTCTGAAAGATTTTGACAAGAAAACTGCAAGGATTTGTCCACATAATTGCCAGGAGCCACACAAAAGCACACACTCACAAAATCCCTATTTGGCAAGTGTCTCTTTGATTAGATTGTCCCAAAATATAAGAAATTATTGTGATAAACATCATATGCATTTTCAGCAACTTTATTCTTTATGCTTTCTCCCAACATATCCAGTTTTGCAAGTAGATAAAGTTCTGCTTGATTCCGATCTCGGTACATTCAGCTGGGACAAGCAGTTGTACTTCATTTGCTTGACCATGAAAACAGTCCTCTTTACCATGTGGGCAGCTGATAATCAGGGCCTTGGATTAATGCAAACAACTATTGTTACATTCAAGTGAATGTGAGCATATCTGTCCTTCAGATTTCCTAATGAATCATGCTCAACTTAGAAAGTACAGGGTTGGGGAGAGTAGATGCCCTATCTTCTATTCACTTTCCAGCCCACACATATTCAAGGAAATACCCGAGGAAGCCTTATATGTGGCAGGAATGAACAGAACGTTTATTCTTTTAGATACTGGAAATAAAACCTGCAGAGGTTTGATCTGACAAGAGTTTAGGAAGTGCTGCATGTCAGTTTTATGCCATACTTCATACTTCTACAGGTATAGCCTGATGCAATCTCCTTACTAGCTGCAACTCTTCTCTATGGCTTTCTGCTCCAGGCTGACTTGGGAGTAATATTTTTAATTCATTTTCACCATGTGGGCTTATCATGCTATTTCCTGAAGCTTTTTTCCCTCTATTTGACTCCCACAACTCTGTGATAACCTGTCTTCCTTCTCTGTTTGTTTTTTGCTATATTTTTCCTTGCAGAAACTTCTGCCTGAGCTTCTACAGTGGTGGCATTCTCTTTTTAGATGCTGTTGTTTTACTTGGTTTACAATTTATAATAGCAATAGCACTTAGACTTATACACCACTTCATAGTGCTTTTACAGCCCTTGCTAAGTGCTTTACAGAGTCAGCATATTGCCCCGAACAATCTGGGTCCTCATTTTACCCACCGGAAGGATGGAAGGCTGAGTCAACCTTGAGCTGGTGAGATTTGAACTGCCGAACTGCAGCTAGCAGTTTGCTGAAGTAGCCTGCAGTATTGCACTCCAACCACTGCACCATCTCAGCTCATAGGCAGTGCGCTGAGAAGAAGGAGAAATAATGAAAGATCTAGGTGGAGCTGTTTCTGGAGATGTGTAGCAGAAGGAGTGGCAGAATGTGGGGACTGACTCAAAAGAGGAATCAGCCAAGAGTCTCTACATAGCCACAAATGCATCAAGACCAATCACTCTTGAATTCCATTGGCCCTTATCTGGTGCCAAGATAGTGCTATTGTCAAGCCTGAATTTGATTGGGGTGAGGGATTTGTGATGTGTGCATTAATTGGACACCGGCATCTATTCTTTGAGTAGTTTCTTTTGCATAGGCATGATTAATAATAAATCAGTTTAATTGGAACCTCCTGTGTGATCTTCTGATCTTTCATGTCTGACAGGATGATAAGGAAAGGTGTTCAACATTATTCCAAAGGTATAAAGAGGAGATGATGGCCCAAGAAAAAAAAAACATTTTCAATGGTGGGAATGAGGAGATTTTTCTTACTCCGTGAATGATACCAGCTGAGAAGAGAACAGAACATTGATTGGGTGAGGTTTTTTTTATATATGTGGCCTCAAGATTTCAGAATGAATAGTCCACTAAAATAAGGGAGAATGTGTTTATGCTGTGAGAAATTCTTAGAAGGAAAAAAGAAGATTGGAAAAATAACCAAGATTTCAGCGTTTTCAAGCCCAAATTTGTAAACACTACTTCTCTTCTTTGTTCATCGATCCTATGTTTTCCTAGAGAGCACAAGATAGCTGAATCTTTGGTTCACAGCAGGAAGAATGGATCTCTGCTTCTTATATCTGATTGGCTTCAAAATAAGGTAAGCATCTTTAGAGAAAAAAACAGAGCTAATTTTATTTCCAATATTATCCTACCAATTTACTTGCCCTATTTTTATTAACATTCTTTAAATGTTTTCCATCCCATAATCCTGATGTAGCCATGGGGATCTGGTTGTTGTGACAGACTGGCAGGAGAGGAAACAGAAGATATTATTTTGCTCTTCACATTCTTCAATGTTTGTATTGTCAATAGACCTTGGAAAAACTAATTTTCAGGGATGTCTTCATCTTGGCCTGAAATATGTTTACATACTATAGAGGCATCAGCGAATGAGAGAAGGAGATTGCCTTTTCTTTTCCTACACCTTGAAAGCACAGGTATGCTAGAAAACTCAGTAAGCAAGGCAAGAAAGGAAGAGAAGAATTAAAAGAATCGCAAGAGAAATAAGAGATTTGTGGACCACCTGGTCCACAAAAAGGGAATGTTTTTATTAAAATGAAAACAAGAGAGAATTTGAGAGTTGTAGAGTTTGCTTCTCATTTTAGATGGATCAGATGTCTCATTTTGTACAAATGCTAGTCTAGGATAAAACTTGGTTGCATACTTATGATTCAGCATCTTTTAGAAGCTCAGTAATTGTCTTACCATGTTATATGAGCTGAGCCATCTTGTTCAACCTTAATATGATTTTGTTTGGGCATAAAATATGCAAAAAAAAACAATTGTTAATTTGAATTTATGACTTAGAACACAAATTCTCAACTTTTGTAATCCCTTAGAAAGATAGATAAATTGGTGTGATCCTCATCCATGAATTGAACAATTTCATTGAAGAGAGGGTAGGGAATGAACTCATAAAGCATGTCCATGTCTATTATTGAGTTGCCATGGGAGAAAAGGGGGGAGTGCATTCCATGCATACCTTCAACTAGAGTCAGATCTCAGATTACCACAGTAGGCTTATGAGGCGTGGAATTCTACAGCCTGATGGAACACCTTGTTGGATAATGTGATTTATGACACAGACTGAGGGGAGGGGGAAAACAGGGGCAAAGTTCAGTCATAACTAACGTAAGGTCAGATCTCACTCCGCTAGGGTATTGCCGACATGTTGTTCCTAATAAATGGATGGATTTCTTTTGAAGTTTGGCTGGATGCTCATGAATTAATTAGGGCATCTTTCGGAAATCTGACACTCAATGTATCACTTAGAGACCAAAAAAAGTAAGCCTCATAATGCTTTCTTAATTTAGGCTTACTTTTTATCAGCACTATGATAGGTTAGTGATTTTTAGCTTCTCTTTTACTGTCCAACAAAATGTTTCCCATTGTAAAAGGCTAGACATTTAAAATATCAGATAAAAATGCCAAACAACATGGACACACATAGAGCGACATATAGGCACACACAGAGACACACAGACACAGACACAGGCACACACTTCTACAGTCCCTTCAGACTATGGATATATTATTATATGCCATGCTGTAAATCACCAGTTGGAGACAAACCATTTGCCAAACACAGTCAGTAATGAATAGGACAGGCAGTAGATCCATGGCTGTCTTCCAAAACATGTTGTGGGCTTTGATACCTGGTTTGTCTGAGCAGAGCAACTGCACATTTGCTCAGGAAACATGAGAATAGCTTTTGACAACTGCCTGCATAATCCTGATTGTGTTTGCAACTGGGTGATATGCTGTGTTCCACATTTTGAGAAACATGGAAACTCTGTAAATCTAACCACACAGTCCTTGAGATTTAAAGATGGAAATGTAACTATAGAGAACTAAAGAGATGACCTTGGAGAGAGAGCAATTAGCCAAACATGTTTTAAGTTACAACGACTCAGTGCATTCTTTCATTGACCCGTCTCCCTTTCAGGCGACCTCTTGTTTCTAATTTGCATTTTGCTTTTGAGAACTCCTGCATCTACTGTTCCTGGTGCCTTGGACTCCCTATAAGAGTTAATAGGCTATTCAGCGCCTCTTAAAAGCACAGCTATATTTGGCAAAGGCTGCCTACAAGTGGGCAGTAGACACACAAATGAAAGGGTACCAAGTATAGATTTGGTGAGGCTTTCAATTAAGTTTTTGTTTTCAGCCTGATCCTACAAAAGCTAAGCTAAAACTCTATTGACTTCTTACTGAGAGCACATGCACCAAAGACAAATTCCTTGTGTGTCCAATCACACTTGGCCAATAAAGAATTCTATTCTATTCTATTACCAAATTAATGTAATGACATTTGTTTAAAATGACCTGCATCAATGAATATTCATCCAGATTTCCATTGATCACTACTGATAGTTGAGGAACATTTTATAATCTAAAATGTCTCCTCCCCCCCATTCTGCTAATGGGGGAAAATATTAAGTAGAATCTATTCTGGATGTGGGGGAAATTATTGAGATCTCTGATTCATTAGAACAGCTACTCTAAATTGGAGAGATCAGAGCAAAGTGCAGTAGACATCCATTCTATACAACTTTTACATCAGTTTCATCTAAAATGTCCAAGAATGCCCTGTTTGCCACTGCTATGAAGTGAAGGTGAGTCCTATGATGAAGATGATGCTTTGCTTCTCAGCAGGGTAGAATCTCCAGAACAGACTAGAGAGAGGGCTACCTATGTGCTGCAGGATTTGCCTGATAGATTTGGGGAGCTACCAAGTAAGAATGGGAGAACTCAATCCATCAGACATAAGAAAAAAATATGGGGGTGGGTCTACCAATCTATTTCTGTACAGCAGGAGTTGCCTCATGAACTTTATTAATTAATCAATCAAATGTATATGCCAATCATCTCACAGGAAGTGACTCTGGGAGGAGTCCAATAAAACAGTGAATAAATAAAACAATTTCACCTAAAGCCAATATTTACTAAAAGAGCATTAAAAACCATAAAAGCAGAATTAAATCAGGTAAAGAAAATAATTGATGGACAATAACAAAGCCAACCCGTGAGTTCAGCTATCCATTGGACAGATCTGCTGGTATAACCAGTTCTTGGTTGATTTTCAAAAGTGATGAAGATGACCTCATCTCTGCGAGGAGAAGATTCCACAATGTGAGTGCCACAGAGGAAAAAGGCCTACCACCTGGGCCTTCCAAATATCGTTCCCTAGACAATGGAACCTGTAACAGGCTCATTCTGTTGGATATGGTGGGACAGATAGATGAAATTGGGAAGATGCAATCTTACAGAGCTATTACATGAGGATAGGCAGATCAAGTATCTGGTTCATTTCCATAACACCTTTCCAGAGTTTTGATGTGTAAAGGAAGGAAGGTTAGGCCTAATGGAGGAAGTAATGGTGGAATCATAGGGTCAAATTTGAAAAACAGTTAGCAAAACATAATATAAGGACAGGACAGGGAAAAAAAACATTAGGAAATCAAATTAACTCTGCCTTAACTTTCCAAAGTATTAGAGAGAGAGAGGGAAAATGCTGTGATGCTTCCAAGATAATGTGTTGTTCTATATTGATATAGCTTAATTCAATAAACACAGTTCCTATATCAGTTTGGGAGTAAATTTCTTGGTCTGAGGCACTCTGAAGGTCTAACAATAGGTCTGGAGGCGAGGGCAAAGGGGAAAGTGATTATATACTTGCATATGGTGTTATATCTGTACACACCTGCATATGGTGTTATAACGTAAATAGAAAAAATCAGAGTTTTGACAAGACATTGCAATCATGAATTGGATCATTTAACTGTGGATAGACGATCAAGGAGCATAAATAATGCAGATATGCAGTATATATTTATTGCACAGGAAATAGGGATTTCCATTCATCTTTCCTATCACCACTTCCTCACCCTACCTTCCTCCTCCTCTTAATAAACATTCCTAACCATGATACCATTACAAGCCAAATCCACAAAATAATAACATTTTGGGTGCAGGGAGATCTGCAGCAGGATATGATTGAATTAGGGAAAGGTCTGGGTTGCTTTTCATCACAAATCATATCACAAACTGTAATCTCAAACTGACATTTGCACAGCCACTATTTCATACCACAATTATGATAAGGATAATGAATGTTATATCTGGGAAATATAGTGCATTTCCCAGACATTATATAGCAATTGGATTACTCACAAAGACAACACCTCAATAGCAAAAGAGATAACTGGCTAAGACAGTAGTTACTGTTTTCTAAAAAGTAGAAAAGTAACACGCAAAAAGAAATCATGCAAATAAATATATCTACTGCACACCTTCTTTCTGAAACATGAAAACAGTTAGCTGCATCTGAGCACAACACTCATCGTTTGTGATTGCATATGGAAATGTGTGCCTCAATATAAATTCAGTTTGTTTATTGAGCACATTATTAAGTTAGTTCAAGTGTTTGTTTGTTTTTAAAGTCATTCCAAACGTTCCATAAAATATCTGCATTTGATTTTAGTAACAACTTTCTACAAGATGCATCGCTTATATACATTGCATATCTGACTTGCTATAATTTTTTGAGAAACCTTTTTAAATGGCATTAGAGTTGTTTTGATGGATTCCAAATGTAAGGTAAATAGCCAAGAAAAAAACTAAGCAATTTTAACAGCGATCAATCTAGACTCATATTAACAAGCTTGTTGATTTCCATGTAATAGGATGCATTCAAATAATGAGTTTGTGTTAATGTTCCAACTCGTGTACTTTATCTCCAACAGCAAGCTAATTCAAATCGATGTTTATTAAACATTATCTGTACATGGAACATTTTTGATATTATCCCCAATTTAGGAGCATAGGAAATTAATTTCATATTATTTCAAGAGATCCTCTGTTGGCTTACATGATCAAGGATGCTAAACTTTATTATTCTAGAGATTCTGTCAATAACTACGTCTAAACTAACATTATTCACCTTCTGGATGAGGGCAAAGATTAGTTATTAGGAGCCACTGTTAATTGTTTCAAAACCGTCAACTATCATGGAGCTTCAAAAGTAATAGCAGAGTTGGGTTCTGAATCTTTTTACTGCCGGTTCATTCAGGGTCGTGCCTCAAGTGTGCACGTGGCAGTCAAAAATTAGCTTCTGTGCATGTGCAGAAGCAAAATCCAAGATGGCAGCACCCACGGAGTCACCGACAGAACTGGCTCTGTGACGTCACTGCGGAGTTACTACCCACCCTATAGAACCGGATAGAACTGGTAGGAACCCACCTCTGATCAATAGCCTCTAGATTAAATTGACTGAATGAAAAAGGTTGGAGCGAATTGCATCTGAGAGATACAGTTTATTTTAAAAAAATAGATTTGCCACTATTGTTAAACTAGAAGTGTGTGTGTGTGTGTATGTAAATTTAGGCTTGGCTACTAATCTTCTTCTTTCCCTAAAATAGGGATTATTATTAGATCTTTACACATTATGCTCAAGCTACCATTAATAAAATGTTTGATTTCACATCAGCAAAATATTGAGGCTGAGCCAATCTACAATACTTAAATGAAAGTGGTTTTTGCACTGTCTGTCTGTCTGTCTGTCTGTCTGTCTCTCAATAACTTCTGACAAGAGAAACAAAGTGTCATGGCTGCTTTGCTCAACATAAAACACTCCAACTCTAAATATTACCCAGTTTGGGACTGAGGAAAAATGCTTGATATACCATGTACACAATATTACCAGATTTGCTCTTTTTCTGATGTATATCCTGGCCCTATCAGTTGCTTCTGAAGTGTGGGTGGTGGGAGAAGCAACAGTGGTGAAAGTTGACAACAAAATCATCTTTGTACATCAGCTTTGTCATGTTTACTATTCCAGAATGGTTTATGGATTATTGAACAAGTTGGAGCAGCATGAAAATGGCAAGCATTCAGAGTCTTTGCCTTGTTGCTCCACTCCAGACATTTCTCCTTTCAAACTATTCTTGTATTTACAATATATGTATCCTTCTTTTTCTCTAAATTGATTATCCCATTTAACCTCATATTAACAATATTAATTGATAACGAGAGAATTGGTTGAGACAATTTAACACAACCACTCAGGAAATTTGATAGCAGAATAAAAATACGAGTCCTGCTTCTCATTCAAAAGCCAAACAATCCCAGTTCTTTTGTGTCCAGTGCCCAACACTCTCTCTTCAGATCCCCCAGGTTAGTGTTTTCCAGATGCATTTTCCAGACTGTAACTCCCATCATCTTATTGGCCATCTTGTTTGGGTACTAATGAGAATTATGATCTAAGGTGTCTAAGTTGGAGAAGATCGCTCAGTTTATAACACCAGCTCTTGGGTAACTTAACAGCCCCCCCCAATATTATGACATTGGAAGGTAGTAACTTTTGAAACTTTACAGAATGCATGAAATTGGAAGCCTGTCCCTGGCCTGCAGGAATGGATAGACATTTGATGAATATCAAAGTAACTGAAGGATTGCAAGATGGATTTCAAAGAAAGAGAGAAACAGTCAATTATTTGTACCTTGTTAAGATGGGACCTTGTCAGATGTCAAAGGTATTGGAAGAGTGATGAAGCAGATGGCAGGGAAGAAATATTCTGGCTTAATCATCTCTATTGTCAGTCACTTTTCCACCATGTTGTGCCCCTCTGAGTACTCTAGGTTTTTACGAAGGCGATATGGGACTCAAGCCATGAATACCGTATTTTTCGGACTATAAGACGCACCTGAATATAAGACGCACCTGACTTTTTGGGGAGGAAAATAGGGGAAAAATCTGCCTACCACGTATTCATCTGGCTAGCGTCCTTAGTCTGGTCAGCTTC
>JANHFT010002627.1:75142-87513 GCA_032467955.1 Pseudoxenodon macrops | reverse complement strand
TATAAGACGCACCTGAATTATCAGCCCCAATTAGGGGGAGAAAAGGTGCGTCTTATACTCAGAAAAATACGGTATGTCCAGCATATATTTTTTTCACACAAGAGTTAGATGTGATTAGTTACAGTTATCCCACTTTGAACGTTCTTGTTTAATGTGTAGGAAATTAAACATCCCTACTAGTAGATAATTCAGAACAGATTTGCATTTTTTCTGACTAGACTTAATATCTAAAGAGGTGCAACAAATTCCAGAACCATACTATAAAGCCTGTATTATAATATTGTTAGTATCTTCTGTTAGTATCTTCTAAGAACATGCCTAGCTTCAAAGGGACACTTTTAACTAATGTTAAAAGTACTCTCCATTTCTAGCCATTGAAAGAAGAGGCTGCAGCAGATTCTTTGCAACAGCAGTTCCCAACCTTTCCAGCTTTCTAGCAGACTTCCAACCTTTCCAGTGGACTGGTGACAGTGTCAGGAAGCAGGGAAAGAGGGGATGGTTCCACATATGCATTGGGCAGGAATGTTTGCATGCGAGGCTCCATTTGCATGACTACTTGCCATGTGCAAGTGAAGTTGCGTATGCAAGTGTGGCCACCCGCCACTTGCACAGCCCAGTTCCAAATGGACCATGATCCGGTACGAGGCCATGGCCCAGGGATTGGAGACCTCCACTTTTCAAGTTCAGGGTTTATGTAGAAACCACTTTGATAAGACTCATTGGCTAACAAAGCAGTTTCTCCCTTCTCACCCTTTGGATTTTAAATTATTGTCTCTATGAGTTCTATATTATGGTGAGTGAGAGATATAAGAATGAACCATTATTGTAATATGGCCCCCAAATACAGAAACATTGCATGCTAAAAACATAAAATTATCATTACTGTCTTCCTCACCATTATAAACTCAGCTTTTTTCAAGGTTTGCTTTTTTGCACATAGAATATATATCGCTGCAATTGCAAATGTAAATGCAACTAATTTGACCTATAAATTCAAGACCTTCCAAGAGCTACCAGCAGGAATATCTGCACAATTGTTGCATCTGTGAAAATTAAAATAAAATGCATGCAGGCTATTTTTAATTATTTGGGTGTATTCCATGGCACTGTTACAGTGTTAGTATGTCATCATCAAATGGGTTTATAGACTTTTGGTGCCAGCACCAAGAAAAAAAAAGAATGTCTGATGACTTTTGTGTCTAATGTGTCAATGACCTAGCTAGCCTAGGTACTTTGTCTTTCAACAGAATAATTTTCCTCCTCCTCAAATAACCTGCTCAGATACAGCTTGCCCAGCATTGATATGAGACAGCTTTGGGTTTGTGTATGCGAAAAACAGGAGACTATATAATGGGAATGCAAATGACATTTGAAACACCAGGGTTTTAATTAGGCCAACATCCCGTGCTTTAAGACTTGCACACAAACATAACATATGATTTAAGAATTCTGTGCTAGACATTTTCCATTACTCTCACTAACAGAATCCTGTCTATAAAAACGTACCTACCTATTTTGTATTTCTTATTGTCCAACAGGATTATAGTGATGACAGAAAACGCTCTTAGAATGGTCATAATACCATTACTGCTTTTCGATCAGATTACTGAGTGAAATGCAATCAGGGTTGCTTTTAGGCAATATCTGGGAAGTTTTGACAAAAGAATTCTGATAGCCTATAATATTTAGGAGATGTGTGTCTATGCAGTAAGAGAGCTCAAAAATGCTAGGTGAGGATGATTCAGCTGGGTTCACCCTCTTTAGTCAGGGGGAGTAAGTAAACGTCTGGGTGACAAGAACAATAGATTGCAGTTTGAGTTAAGTGGAGAAATAAGGTCTTGGTTTGTTAAGCAAACAACATGCCAAGGGCTTGCTGACCCCCAGGGACCTGACATGGGAGCAATAGACTTGAGTTGTCTGTTTGGTGTTGTTAAGCCTACGCTCTGCGTTGTATCCTGTAGTGCTGAACTGAAAGAGTATTTTATTGTAAAGGAACTATGGAAAAATGAGTAGAATGTGAGGGATGAATGGAAGAATGGAAAAGGAAGAAGGGGAAGGATCTAAGTGTACTAACGTTCTTGACAAAATATCACATTATATGCCCAAATTAAATGAGAATAGGTTATTAAAATAATCTGGTAAATCATAAAAAAACAAACAGCAGCAAGGTATTAGAACCCAGTACCTGCCAGGCCTGTACAAGAGATTTTGTTAACTTCAAAGCACAAAATAATTTATTATTGCTACCTCTAATACAAGAATCTAGTCAACTAACTGTCAAAGCTAATTTGGCTCTAGATAAGAACTTGACTTAGGTATCTTGCCCTGCATACCTTTCAACCTGATAGGGCTGCTCCTCAGAGTTAAAGATTTATTGTATTGTGACACTAACTTTAGGACCTATCCTTGCATTTATTACTTTCATGGGTCTGGTAAGCAAAGAAAAGCTGAAGTAAGATCATACGTTTGGTTGGGGTTCCACTTATTGGCTGCTTCATTTAACAACTGAGTTTGTAGACCACCAGCTGGTGGTCAGTACATGAGGACTACCTGTAGAGAAATAAGGTGGGCAGTTCCCAACTTAAGAAGATACTTCATACATTGATACTATCTCACACAGAATATGAAATATATTTCATGGTCTTGAATTAAAGAGACGAAGATATAGAACAAATTGCTAAGTAACAAAATGCAATTTACCATATATTTTTTATAAGTACCGGTAAATGGAAATATTATAAATTTCATAAAACCAATGCTTTTCTTTAAAGATGGAATCTGGATGCTAAAGGGTGAAACAGTACATAACTCTCTCTTATCTAGCTATCCATCTTTGTTTATCTCTAAAGTGAGGGTTGACACTCCTGAGATATTTATGGCATTTCCCTTATTCTTTACAGCTTAAAATATTGTTGTAGTTAAAGAAAGCACTGCACGAAATAAAGAGAAAGAAAGAAAAGAGAAGAAAAGAAAAGAAAAGAAAAAAAGAAAAGACGCCTGAGTCTTTGGAATTTGAAGATAATTAAATGGTACATTGACTTTTTTATTCAGTGATTTAATAATAATAATTAGCCTTTATGTAGCACCTTTTGTGGATTTTTATCTTTATGTCAACACTTGTAGCACATCCAGCATACCTCAAGGCAGCTTCATTGGGACTTCACCAAGACAAGGCAACAAAAAGAAAGAAAATAGTTCAGTCTCTGGTCTAAGTGATTAAGTAGTCTTACTTCCTCACCCTGAAAAGATTCTCCATCAGACCACTGATCTATTTTAAATTGTATGCATGAGCTGCCACACATATGGACCATTTCAATATCTTGTTGCTGACTTGGACCCCAAGATTTTGAATTATATCGGAACACACCCAGGCAATCTTCCATTTGAGCTAATGTCCTAGCTGCAGAGATACTAAGACTATCTCCAACAAACTGAATTTTTGAGATAGGGAATGAGTAAATGCATTAGGATGATAGGACTGGGAAAATATGGCATTTCTCTCCAGCATCCCATTGACATTTAGGATCATTAAAGTTGATTGATAGCATCCAGGTCCCTATTCCCCTGACTGTACCACAGGTGAGGTTTCCTTGGAAAGCTTCTGTTTGAATCAAATTTAAACTGAGTTTGAACATACGAATCTTTGCTCTCATAAATAAAGCTATAAAGAATAGAGATGCTAGGTAAGGTCAAGCAAACAGTGTCTTTTGAATGCATTAGTCCTACTATCACTACTTTTAAAAGATCCATAGTGGTAATGCTTAATTTGTATCAGTGGGAGATCCCAGCAGGTCCATCTTGACCTTAACAGAATTTCCACCAAAAAAGTGAAAACATTAAAACAAAAGAGAAGAGGGATTTACAGGGATGCCTCTTTGATGCGATTGCAATCTCCCTGATCAGCAGGCCTGAGGAGTTGGGATGGAGCAGGCAAAGGCTATGCGTGCATGTCTGTGCACTCATCTGTCAAAAGGGAGAGAAGCAGCGATGTGGGGTCTATCATTAACTTGGCTCTATGAGAGGCAAATTACAGACTTGGTGACACAATTAGGCCAATGCTTTAGGAAATGGAAGAACAAAATCATTTTGCTGTGAATTATTTTAGTACCGTCTTCTTTGATTTGAATACAATAGCCTGGGTAAAATTAGCCACGGTTCTTTTTTGACAGGGGAGGATAGACAGGGGATGATAGGTATTGGAGATGGTGAGAAGAGGAACTTAAGACACCTAACCTTGATGACAGCAAAATCATTATACCATTAGTTGGCAAATCTGGATATAGAAACCTGATGCAAACCAATCTGATGTATGATTGTTGGGAAGGATGTGGTTGGCTTTTAATTCCTCAGTCTTATAATTATGAAGAATGATTATTTATCATTATTATCATACATTAAATCTGCCATTGCACTTCTGCTCTTGTAAATTTTGTGGGGAACTGGTGACTTTTTTGTAGTCAAAAGAGTGGAGGAATTCAGAGGGAAACTAACAATATTCTATAAGTTTAGATTTTTCTAAGATGGGGTTTCTATATCTGCCCACTTGCAGCTTAATATTGCCTAAAATAAGGCATTGGGACAATTTCCTTTCTAAGCAAAACTTTTAGCCCCCCCCCCAAATAGAGGCTTTCATTAAGGGTAGCATTGAACTAGAAATCAGTAGACTATGAGTTCTAGTGCTCCCTCACACATGGAAGCCAGTAGATGACTTGTGCTGGTCACCCTTTCTCAGCTATGCTCATTTTACTAGACAGTTGTAGGGAAAGTAGGAGGAGAAAGCATTATTTACATTATCTTGAAATGTATAAAACAAAGGTGTGATTTAAATCAATCAATCAATCAATCAATCAATCAATCAATCAAACAAACAAACAAACAAACAAACAAACATACAAACACTTAGAAGACCACGAGAAACATTTCTAACCATAGATAGAATACTAAGGTAATAAGCAATTTTGTCCATAGTATTGGTGATGGGGATAAGTCAAAATGCTAAATTGAGATGAAAATTGGATGGAAACAAATTCTAACTGCGTGGCAGATGTAATGCTCAATGGGCATAAACATGGATATAACACAAATGAATGGCTCCATAAATTAATATTAAAGTAAAAAGTTGGAAGGTCTGTCTACTGCTAAACTAACTGTTGTACCATTTGCCTTCCCAATGGGAACTTAATTTATGCAAACATTCTCAGAAGCCCCATTTGCTCTTGTTAAAACAGATCGCCACACCCAGCAGTGATGACCATTTGATTCTGTGGTGGAACTATTCTACCTCCTCTCCAAAGTGCTGCAGTGATATGATACTCATATGGAGAACTGGAGAGAGGTAAATCAGAAAATGACTGTGTTAGATGGAGTCAGGGAGGGTTAAGGCCAAGCAAATCATACAGCAAATCCAGATGACATTTTACATTAGGAATGAATATAAATGCAGATGGTGATGGACAAAAGGAGTGATTGAAATTGAAATGGTCAGACTCCTAGGCTGGAGTCCTAGCAGGCAGCAAAGTCAAGTAGCAAAGAATCCTGTTTGCAATCAATTCCTTAATGGTTTGTGTGAATGCTAGTGAAGAGGCTAAGATTGTTTTTTATCTATTTATAATGGATGGCCATGAGTCACATTTCAGTAGAGGAATAAACTCCTAGCTACCATATCCTTTTTATTTGTTTACTGTCTCTCTGGAACACTATGCACTGTAAGAGAAAGCCTCTGTTGCCATTATCAATAGTTTGGTAGTTAATTACATTTTAATTTTAATTTATGGGAGCTATCTTAAAATGGATGAAGTTAGGAGTACAGCAGAAACACCCAAGGTTAACTTTGAAAAATGATTAAATCTCTATTTGCCTGCTCAGTATTTGCAGCGTATTATCACAGTATTTTTCAAACCCAAATCCATTGTGCAGTAATACTTAGACTTATGTGCTTTACGGAACTCTCTAAGTAGTTTACAGAGTCAGCATATTTCCCCCCAATGTTCTAGGTCTTCATTTTACTGACATTGGAAGGAAGGAAGCTGTGTCAACCTTGAGGCAATCAGAATCGAACTCCTGGCTGTGGACAGAGTTAGCCTGCAATATTGCATTCTGGATCAGAAGGAAACATTTAATGCATTCTAGAAATATTTGAATGCACTGGATTTCTCATAATCAGTGAGTGAAGTAGCTACTTACTGTATATCTTACTTTTAAAAATTGCTGCAAACCAGGGCACAGTTACAAGGAGCAAAGGTAAATGCTTCTTATGCTAATATATAATTTCTGACACAGGCAATTATGATGTGGGCATTATATTAGCAAACTTCATAATTGAAAGATAGTTAGGACATGAGTTTGCCACCCTGAAAAATAACAATTGTTTATGGCTACTATAATTCAAAATATTAGGATAATATAAGGCATTTTATCTCTGCTTTTAAATGCTGATATTAGGGATATTAGCAACCACAGAATACAGAAGCTATCTTTTTCATTCTGCTTTGAAGAACTAACCTTGTGCTCTGGATTATTTATTTTATTATTTATTTTATTTTGTTTATTTTGTCAAGCATATATTAGAAAACATACAAGTATAGACAATATTATGAACACATGAGATAGATTCAAATAAATAAAAGAGAACAATAGGACAGGGACGGTAGGCACGCCTGTCCGCTTATGTATTTTATGCTTCATGAACAGCATAAGATACATTTATTCAGAAATTGGTCTTGTACAAGCACTTGCTATAGCACCATTGTCCTGATCTGACCCCAATCCTAATCTCATCATAGAATACATGTAGTTTTCAATTTACAATCACAGTTGGGACTAGAACCTCCATCACTAAGAGATGCAGTTATTGACTTGCACCCAATTTTATGAACTTTTTTCTGTGGTTGCTAAGAATCACTAATGTCATTAAGCAAAACTGGCTTCCCCCATTGACTTACGTTGGTCAGAAATCCCCTGGGAAGGTCATAAATGCCTATCATGTTGAATGCTGCAGTTGTCATAGATACATTGTTGGTTGCTAAGCAATTGAATTTTGATCAAGTGTCCATGGGAACTTTGAGGAACAATTGTGAGTCAGTTTTTGCAATGATATTGTAACTTTGAATGGTTGTTAAATGAATGGTCATAGGCTGAGGACTACATGTAGAGCAATTCAAGTTGTTTTTTAAGTCACTTGTGGCAGATCAGAGGTGCCTCTCTCTTTCCAGAGTTGAAACTTATCTGTAAAGTTCCATCATCTATCAACGTAACTACTTACTTACCATCTATTTTAGACTCCAATTGAGTAGGGTACTTCACAATAAAACCAAATTGGTAAAAAGTACAAGATAAGTAGGATTATAAAGAGAAATAAAAATAAATGAACAATGAACAAGATGATAGGACATGTACAAGCTTAGGACATATCCAGTAGTGGTATTCACTTACCTTTGCTAACGGTTCAGGAATGTAAGCATGTGCAGAGCATCTGTGATGACATCTGGGTGGGTGGGCGGAGCCTTCCACCACCGCCGCTACTGGTTCTTCCGAACTGGGGTGAACCAGTAGAATATCACCACTGGACACATCTGACAGAAGTGCCAACCATCCCAAGACATGGGAGAACAGCCAGGTTTTTAGGGTTTTATGGCTATCCAGAGTCACACAAATCTCCAAAGGAATCTCTTTCTAGAAGACAGTCACCACAACAGGGAAAGCATGTTTTCTCGGTCCTAACAGACGACACTGATTATTTGAAGAAACCTGAACCACACCAAACTCTTTGTCTCTTACTGATTAGGCAGGCACCATGAAGGATAGGCAGTCCCTCAGATAACCAAGCCCTATGCCTTGTAGTATATAGTTGAGGAAATCAATATCTTCATCAGTCACTTCAGTATTTTCATGAGAAAAGTGCCTTGGGAAAGGATAAGATATCAGCAACTATAGGCACAGTCCTTTACATAATAAAATTGTGGAGATTGAAATAATAGAAATACATATTATTGGGGATGCGGTGGCAAAGCAGCTTAATGATGCTGGAACTGCTGTCCAGAAATGGTCAGCATTCTAGCACTTCAAGCCTGGCTCTGCAAGCTGTGGGAGCTGCTATTGCTTGCGCCCCAGCTTCTGCCCAGCCAGCAGTTCGAAAGTATATAATATTGCAAGTAGATAAATGGATACCACTTTGATAGGAAAATCCTATCAGCATTTGTGTGTCCAGAGAGCAAAAGCCGGTGCTGGGCCTGACCAGATGTGAGGCAACACAATACAAAGCAAGGCCAGATGAGGCAAGGAGAGACTGGAAGAGGAGTCTGGAAGAGCCAGCAACCCAAGCACTGCTAGTCGGTTAGTATAAGCTAGTTTCCCCTCTGTAGTGCACCAAGGATAGACATGCAAGTGCTGAACCGAATGAACTAGCAACTTAGGCAGGCAGGACTTAGGCAGCAGTCTAGCATTTGTACATTTCCCTGACATTGTATGCTGCATGCTAAACAAACAAACAAACAAACAAACAACTCATCACCCATGCTTTCTTTCTGAGAGTGACAGTATTTTCTCTAGTGCAGGATCGATAGAGTTATTTTTTCAATGCATTCCTATTCTCAGGCTCGCTTTTTCCTTCTTCAGTTGCTTTAATTTTCAATTTTTCTTCTTTCTCTTTCCTCCTTCCTTTATATAGCATACGTATTCCATTCCAATCTTTTTATTCTTTATTTCTTTAATAAAAGAAATAATGTTAAAGTTATGCTAATTTTGCTTTAGTATTCTTTCCTCAATCATTTATTCCTTCCCTCATGAATTATTTCTTCACTGGCATCTAAATTTTTTACTATGAAATTTTTAAATAATACAATATGCCTTTCTTCCAGTGTTTTGTCTGTGTAAACATGTTTCTGTGTTAGTTTTCTTACCAGAGAAATATAGGAATGATATGCGTTACTTGCAGCTTTGAGAATATTCAGGAAATGATCTTTGCAAGTGATCTTTTGTAGCTGTAGACTCACAACTGCCAGTTGAAAAGTTCTCCATGAAGTTCTATGAAACTGGGTTGCTCAGTTCTTTAGAGTGGACTGGCTGTTCTGCAAATTTCATCCTGCTTTTATTTACAGATTTTCAGCATTATTATTGTGTTTTTTTTTTTCCATGCTTGATACTGGGAGAGTAGAACTGCTCCCCCTCCCAATTTGCACTCTAGAAAGAGGAATGAATCATTCATTAAGTGAATCCTTTTTATCCAATTGGCATTTTTTGATGAAAACCAGAAGTAAATGCTGGAAATCATTTAAAAAAAAACATGGTCATATGACTGTGGGATGCTGCAAATACCTAAAAAAATGAGCCCAGTTGCCAAGTGCCCAAAATGCAATAATGTGACCATGGCGTTGTAGTTGTGTGGCTGTCATACCTTCAGAATCAGATTGCAAATACCTTTTGCATGGTCTGTTATAATTTTGAATGCTCACTAAATATCCACTTGCTAGATAAGAATTATCTGGACTACTGCAAATTCAGTTTGACTTCTGAAACTGAAGACCTTGGTACAACATTGATCAATCCCTGTCCTTTAGTACTGTAGTCTAACTAAAGTGCTTGATGCTATCTATGGGTTGACATTAGAGATCCTTAGGTGAAAGCCCATGAGATAGGTGACAGAAGGCTGTGAATTTTGGGAAGGAAATGGTGCTACCAGCCTTGAAAGAGAAACTTTATGCCTCCTGCTCAAGAAACCTGTTCTTGACTTGGTTAATTTGAAGGATATCTCATTTTGTAGTGAAAAAAGCTATGCAATGGTCTCAGCTTGGTTTCACTTGAAAAAAATGAACAAATAAGTAAAACATTGTTATATTACTTCTCAAGTCAGGTGATTTCCACTCAGTGACTGATACTGTTTTCTATTATTATCCAATTATTGCACTAACCTTATAATAGCAATGAGAACAGATTTTATATCGTGTCAACAGTGGTTGGGCAAACTAAATAGACACTAAAACTGGCTAAGACGAGATGATCAAAATCTCTGTAATCATCTAAAAAACCTGTTATCTGGTATGTAACAAATTCTAAATTATAAAGACCTATGTTAAAATACATTCATTGGCTACAGCTTTAAAAATCTAGAATGTTCTTCAAATGGAGACTTGATTTTTGTCTTTTTATGCACTAGTAAAGATTTCATTGAAAGTTTAGTCAAGCAAAATTGAAACAAAAGAAAATGTTATTGACTGAACTGAAATTTGGAATTTTCACAAAATACTACAATTGCAGTAAAAGCCTACTGTGAATATAATGGGACCGAAAATAAAAGTATAAGAACTAAGAAAAGCCCATGTCACTATGATAAGCTTTTATGTTTTATTTAACTGGAAAAGTAGAGGTTAGATTACATTTGTTCTTTGAATATTTTGAACCCTGAGATAGATTATGAAAAAATATGACATACATTCAGATTTTTAAAAAATGATTTGACAGGAAAAGGTAATGACTTTATATATTTTATGGAGCTGGAGCTGCAGCTTCATTTTGGGAAGTAAAGCTTCTTCCTGAATGGACAGCAAAATCTAGGTAAGAAAAAACTCAAATCCATCCCATGGATAGATCCAAACCTTGGACTGACACTTGAGTTGGTGTTTGTTGATAACCAGGAAAATGGACTTGCTCAATAAAGTTAATAGTTAATTTAATACTGGCTCTATTAAATACTGCATTAATTCTAGGGTATTAAGAATAAGAGACACATGATAATTATTTTTCCTACTGAATGAAGAGACTAGATATTTATTTCTTTTCCTTTTATTCTATAGTTCTTGAAAGTTCTGCCAACAAGAGAAATGGTTGGCATTTTTAAAAGGATAACTCCAGTCACTTTTAAGTGGACATTTTCTTTATGTTGTTTTCATTATATTGCAGGTCACAATGGAAATAATATTATTTTTGCACATTTTCAATAATTGCATACATTACCATCCTTTTTGGTATCATTTTAAGGGCTACGTAGTTCTATCTACTTATAAAATTGTGAATGACTACACAATCTAATTTTAATTCATATATTATTCACCAAATAATTATTGCAAGTCTAGTAGAATAAACTCTAATGACAATTGGTCTTATTTCATCATATTTTTGCACATCTGTATCAAACTGTATTTTGGGAATTATGCAAATATTGTCTTTCTACATGGTCTTTCTCTGATAACACATGTTCTTTGTTCATAATAATTTTGTCCAACTTGGATGGGTTAATATATTCTAAAATGAAATAAAATCAAAGAAAAATAAAACTACATTGAAATGTCAAAGTAGTAACTGCAGAAGCAGCAGAAATGCATGTTTGCTATTGCAGAATATTGTTTCTGGTACTACCAAGCAGGCGATAAAGTAAAATGATTCTGTTTACATGTGCCTTTCAAGCACCATTTTCATTAGAGAACAAAAGATAAAAGTAATCAACATCTGATCATACATGAAGATGAAAGAATTTGACTTTTACATGAATTTTTTTGTCATGTAGCCCACATGGGTGTAGAAAATATCACATATGTTAAAACATTCAAGAACTACGAAGATGCAAAAATTGATTTTGGATTCCTTACTAAAATGTCTATTTTCAATATATTTCTTTCCAATATCTATTTCTACTTTATTTTAATTGCATTTTAATAATCTTCTAAAACCTAGAAGAGTGATGGTGAACCTATGGCATGCGTGCCACAGGTGGCATGTGGATTCATTTCTGAGGGCAAGCAAGGCATTGCCCTGTCAGCTCCAGCGCTTGCGTGTACTGGCCAGCTGATTTTCAGCCTTGATTTTCAGCCGTTTTTTACCCTCCAGAGGTTTCAGAAGACTTCTCTGAAGTGTCTGGAGGGTAAAAAACAGTCCAACGGGCAAACCAGAAGTCCGGTTGGGCCATTTTTCACATGCTGGAGGGTGAAAAATGGCCCAATGTGGAGGCGTGCACATGCGCAGTACAGTGGATGGGTGGGGGGTTGTGTGCTGGCATACTTGCGCTGCCATTTTTGACATGCAAGAAGAAAAAGGTTAACCATCATATCATAATCACATCAGAATATTTGTACATTGTAAATGTGGAAAAAGTGTGAGATACACATGTTAATCTGGAAGATTCAATTCAGATAAGTTTCTATATGGATTTTCAAAAGACTGAATTCATCAAGGATTACTATTAAAATGCAAGGAAGAGACAGTATCTATTCTTGGTTGTTTTTTTTCAATCAAGTTTTATTTTATTTTTCTCCCTCCATCTTCCAAAAACGCTTACAACATCAATTGTCAGAGTATACATTTGCGATCTTTACAATCATATATTTTTCAACATAATATAATCACAATTTCATCATTGAATCCACCATCAAATTCCCTAATTG
>JANHFT010002627.1:64335-75042 GCA_032467955.1 Pseudoxenodon macrops | reverse complement strand
TATCAAGCCCAGCAACATCATCAATATTAAAACCACTGTTAAATCCAATGAAATCATCTCCAACTATTTTTTTTCCTGTTATTTCTTGACTTTCCTTAATTCCATTCACTTCTCCATTCTTTCTTCCAGCTTCTTCAAACAAATAGCCATTGTCTATTTCCCAGTCAAAGTTAATTCCATCAAAGTTCTCCTCCTCCAACAAAGGGCCAAATTCTTTTTCACCTTTCATCATTTTATAAAGGTTTGTTATCATCTCCGATATTCTTGCAAATCCTTCAAATTCTTCCTCCATTGTCAGCCTTTCAAATAGCACACTGTCTCTTTAAAATTCCCCTCCTTTTTCCCCTGTAACTTTCTAATCAAAATTCAAATGATGCAATGTCCTCTTTTCCAGCAGATGTCCCCCTCCGTTTTTCTTGTAATGTAAAGTCAGTTTAGAATGTTTTAAAATAAAGCCAGGTAAAAGTGATTCTTCTCTTCTTTTCTAAATTTCTTATTTCCAGGTGCAAAAACGACAGAATCTTAGTTTGTTTTGTTAAAGCAATTCCTTTCCTCCTTGAGCTTAGCACGGCAGCCATTTTTTCTCTCTTTTCCACGGCATTTTGCGTTACACTCAAACGAAAAATTCCTTCTTTTTTCTTAAAGGGCCAAATCACCAGTCCACCCTTCACACCATTCCTTCTCACCTGCAATCTCTTGATCTTTTCCTCTGACAAACGGTATCAGCAATCAAACATCCATTTAGAAGTGGCTGCCTGGGCTTGGGCAGGGTTGCCCCACCTTCTCCGCCGCCGGGTTGAGGCTTCAAACTGCACTTCAGGGGAAATTGCCTTTTTTCCCTTCGTGCAGCTAGGTGCCCCCATACTTCACTGTCCCTCCAGGACAGTTCAGGGTCCGCTACAGACCCCCAGTTGGGCTGACATTCGGCGATCTCCGGGAGCTACCCAGAGATTGCTGTCTCACCTTGGCAAGCCATGCCTTCTTCCAGTATCTGTTCTTGTTGAAGGTCAATTTTTAATATCCTGAAAATCAATTTGATTGAAAGTTGAATAAATCTAGAGTTGCTAAATATTCCTTTTACACAAATATGGAAGTAATAAAATAATTAAAGGTTGTGACTACACCTACCTGGAGCAAATAAAGTTGATGCCAAAATGATGACTCTATCACAACTCTAAATTTGATAAATAAATTGCAATTTCATCATGTCCCCTCTCACCCACCCTGGACACTCCAATGGTAACCATCACCAATTTTTCTGATTACTCAACAGTGAAATTTAAGAAACATACAGTAATGAATATGGTTTTGAGAAGAGTTGGCCACATATCGCAATCATCAGAATCTGAAAGGAGAAGATCGATCGATTCCTGAACAAAGAACTATGAGAAATCTTATACTGGTCATTATAACACCTTTATAATAACAGTGTACAATTTCTCTTTTGAAGCTTTTATTGAACAAATAAAACATGTATTGGAAGAAAGTAAAGAAATGCCCATCTGTACCATCATTTAACAAAAGATGTAGTCTGGTAGTTTAAATTGTGTATTACACTTCTTTATTGTTTTCCATGACAACTCTTTTATGATGTTAAAAGTTTGAGTAATAGAGATTGAAAGCACAAGAAGTTTATTGTCAGACAATGTTCAGACCGATCTCTTGAGTTTTCCATTGTTTTGAAAAATTCAAAAGGTATTGTTAAGAAGTCATACCAGGCAGGTATTTCTTCAGTCTGGAGACTTAAAAACTCTCAAGTGAATAATTTTCAAATAAATGGAGGAGAATTCTATTTTGCTTGCAAGCTCTTCACAGTCAGAAAGTAGGAGAGTTCTGTCAGACTCTTTATGGTACATTAGTCACATCAGTCTAGCTTTGGAGGGGGTAAAAGGTTTACTGGAATATTTCAATAAACAGCTTCCTATCTCTAGAAGTTTAGCTCGATTTCACATGCAGCTTTTCACTTGCAGATATTCATAAAAGGTAAACATAGTTGCTACTTAATTGTAACGGTTATTAAAAGACCAATGAATATGATTGTATAAGAGGTGATGATAGTGCAATCATGAGAATTTAACCCAGATAGTTGGAAATCTAGGATTTTGATGAAACTTTTTACAAAGCAATTTATTGCTTGTCATGATCCTCTAGAAGTTAAAGAAGTTGATAAAAGCATTTAATTATCTTACTGGGGGACATTTTTTGACTTCAATAATAATGCATGCAATGAACTTGGGTGTAAATCCACATGCCACCTAAATCTTGCTTAGAAATAAAAATAATTTTGATGGAGCATATAAATCCTTGATTTACAACCACAACTGAGCCCAAAATTTATGTTGCTAAGCAAGACAGTAAAGTGCATTTTGCACCATTTTAAGACTTTTCTTGCCACAGTTGTTAAGTGAATCATTGCATTTGTTAAGTTAGTAACCCAGTTGTTAAGTGAATCTTGGTTTCCCCATTAACTTTGCTTGTGTCAGAAGGTCGGATAAGATGATCACATGACTCCAGAACACTGCAACTGTAAATATGAACCAGTGGCTAGGTGTCCAAATTTTGATCACGTGACCATGGAGATGCTGCAATGGTTGTAAGTGTGAAAAATGGTCATAAGTCACTTTTTAAAGTGCCGTTGTAACTTAGAACAGTCACTGAATGAACTGTTGTAAGTCAAGGACTACCTGTATTTAATACATAGACCAATGAATTAAATGAGCATTTCCAATGATAGTCTTAAATAAAATTACCATCTGTAATGAGATCTATACATAATCAGTCAACCTTGACTACATTTTAATAAGAAAGAGAGACAGAGAGAGAGAGGAAGGGAGAGATGGAGGGAGGAAGAGAGAGAGGGAGGGGGAGAGAGAGAGAAGGCAGGCAGCTTCAGCAATGGTGGATCTTGATATAATAATTCTAACCTAGAGTTTGCCATCCATATTTGGACTTTCCTCTAAGCCATGGGTGTCAAATTCGCTGTGTCACGTTGCTGTCACATGATGTTTCACAATGTCTTTCGCCTTCACGGAGTTGGAGTGGGTATGGCCTGCGGTTGATGTATCTGGCCTTCGGGCCACCAGTTTGACACCCCTGCTCTAAACTGCTATATCCTGGCCATGACAGGATAAATTTTAGCCTTGAGGATGAGCCATATTATGGCATTGGGAAAGAAAAGAGGGAGGAGAAAAGATTAAAAATCAGAGATGTGACAATGTTCCACATGAACAGCAGATATAGTTGAAATTTCCCTATATGAGTTCCAATCTCAAGAGGCATATTGGTCTCATGAGTTGTTTGCACATGTTAATAGGCCATGATTTTAGAGAGATTGATATTACATTCTTTCTAGCATTGTGTGAGCAGGATTTGGACTGCAAAATAGGAGGATCTCAGATATATGGAAGCATCGTTCTGCTTTCAACTGTTGTAGCTACCTGTTGTCCACAGTAGCATCCATCTGTTCCTGCTTCTATAACAGTTGAGTAGTATTGTCACTAAAATGCCCAAAGATGTCACAGCAACATATAGCTACTCATAGGAATCTGGGCATAGTTATGATAATGAAAAGAAGAAGAAAAAATGATTTCTACTTAATGACACCACAACTCTTAAGTTTTCATACATTCATTTTGATGTTGGATTCCAATACATAAACCAAGAGATTTGTATTGTGATATCATGATATATCTTTCATTATGTATCACTACTTCTACCTTGGATGCTTATGTAACCCCTGATTATATACTTGCCTGAACAGAGATGATAGGTTTTCAACATTTGGTGAAATGAGCTAAGAAAGGTACATATAGGACATAATGCAAGCCAATAAAATTTTCACTCTGCTGGAGTGGGATGATCAAGATAGTATGCAAAGGATAATAAGACAAATATATAGTTTAAAAAGAAATATTAAGTAAGAGCTCAGCAGAAGCATGAGTTATGAAGCAGAAGATATTGTAAAAGGATTGCAATGAGATCTACAGTTAAAGCTGTCAGAAGTTCAAGAATTTGATATGGAAACTTTATGTTCTAAGAAATGAACCCTAATCTAGCCTAAGATCTGGAATTGTGTGATCTCAACTCTCTACAGCTCTCTCATCAAATGGTCCTTTTTCCTTCTAATCTCTCATAGTGCTAATACTGAATGCCAAGAGCTGTCTGCTTGCTTTCTGTCTCCTTAACTCCATGCCTTTGGTTCCTTGTTTTTAATTTCTCATTCCACAGATCTCTGATCCCCTCTTTTGGCTTCCTTGATTACAAAGCCTTTGCTATCTTCACAGGAACAATGGGAATTTATGCACAAAGGGAAGAAAAAAACATTGAAAACATACCTTTTTTTTTTGTTCAGGTTTCTATGGGAACTACTCCCATATACCATGTGCACAGACTAAGAACTCTAAAGTATGCAAATTAACTCTTTAATTAGGGTGTGTGTTGTTGTTTTTTGCATTCTCATGGGGTTGTGCCATAGCAATTTCATCATAAATTTAACATTCGATGCAATCATCACTTTTTAGCCCAATATAAGTAGCTCAACCCATAGGATGTGAGAGAGATAAGAAAGCAGAGAAGCTAGAACAAGCTTGCGGGAGATCTTACAGTATTCTTAGTGTGTATCTATAGTCCTCCTATTCAATAGCAGCTGCAGTTGAAGCTGCGTGCAAGTTGGGAATGCACTTGATCTTTGTCCAGAGACAGTTGCAGGGCACTTGTATTTATATGAAATGAAATCAATGCTTGAAAGAGAAAGTCTTTTCATTTATGTATCCTTTCCATTTCTGCAGCCTGGGATCAGTTCCCAAAACCGTTATGCAGAATAACTAGAGGGAGCTCTTTTTCCTGATTGTTCTTCATGAAATAACATTGGGTGCTTGAGTGTATGTAGTCCTTTGATCCTCATTGCTCAGAGGGTATAGAGGTAACATCTGCAAGAGCAGAATAGTTTGAATGGCTAGCAATCTTCCACCTTCCTTTCAAGGTTAGAGAAAAAGTACACCGGGGAACTTTTGGGAAGAACAAAGGCACAGTGTTTTAGGAGAGGAAGGCTTGTTCCTTACCAGTTCCCAGAAAAGTATATAGATGGTATTTCAAATGCTACATCATCTTTGGGGCAAAAGGCTATTACAAAAAGGGTACTATTTCATTGAATTTCTCCTCGAACAGGATACATTTCTAGCTTTTTCTCATATATGGAGCTCACCATTAAAAGTGGAAGAAGGATTTAAGTAGTTTTCCTTCAGTTATTTTTTTGCTGCAAAGGTCCAAGATGTGGAGAGAAAAAGAAAAGCAATCACAATAATTAAGTAATTCAACCATACTTGCCATGAATTGGAATATAACACAATGGCTGGATAACATTTTTCTGTATGTTTATTTAAAGGATAAGAAAAATATTTTTGGAAATGTAAGTCTTATTTTCAACTTATTTATTTATTTAGCATATGCATTTTCATCTTTTACTTCCAGAACAACCAATTAAGAACTTCAGAAGCTTTCCATATCTCTGAATGAGTTGTTTGTGACTTCCTTCTCAATTAAAGTCACCAAACCATCACTTGGAATTTCTAACTTCTTCAAAGCAATTGGAGACATGTGAAATTTCCCAATAATTTGTTTCCTGGGTCCTGTCATCCACTGACTTTCATTTCCTGGTTACTATGTAGTATCTCTGAAACATTGGCATCCATTGGGAGGGCAAAGTGGAGGGGCAACTAGGACAAGGTGCTGCAGCCAACTCGCCATGACCATTTCGCTACAGCCATCTTGCCTCAACCATTTCACTGTGGCCAACTTACCATGGCACAATTCATCACAGCCAATTTGCAGCACAGAACAACCCACATGAGATAACTGTTTGTGACAAAGAAGCAGTGGCAGATAATATTTATTGTGTTGTATTGACAACGTGGATTGTCCCATGGCAAGTTGGCCATGGTGAGTTGGCTGTGGCAAATTGTCCTATTCCAAGTGGAAGCAAAGTCAAAGTGTATTTCATGAATTGCAATGTCAATTCCTCCCCTTATGTTACTGTAGGTGATGTTGGGATACATGTAAAAAAGGATGGAGCTTATAATATAACATCACATTGTATGTTTCATTATTTTGATGGCATCATGGCTATCTGGGGACACCCATGTCCTGTAGTCCAGGTTCTTTTAACAGACAGAGATCACAGGACCAATAAAGATATTAGAGTGTCTCTTCTTCCAAGAAATGTACCTTATTACATTTATTACATTATTTATTACACTTTATTACAGCAATCAGCAGTCATTCCCACACTACTTGATGCACATAAAAATGAGATTGGTTACATCTGATATTTTTATTCAGAATTATGATATTAACATCACTGAATGAAACATGCATTATGTCATCGCCTTTGCCTCCATTAGCCCTTACAATGGATGTCCATGTTTCAGACTCAGAGATACTGCACAGTAGCTAGAAAATGAAGTAAATTGAATTCCTAAGAGAATTTGAATTACATGCAACACAATGTAGTCGTCTAGAGGTGAAGACTCTTGCCTCCCACTTAGAAGGTTGAGAGTTCAATCCTAAGCAGAGAAAGATGTTTCTCTATCAGGGCACAAAGAGAAAATATCTGCTGTGAACTCCACATAGGCATCAAGGACATATGGGCAGTAAATGCTCAGCTCCATTCAGTCACCCGTACCACCCCGGAGCAAGGGATTACAGGGTCGTAAAAAGAAAAAAACGAATTACATGCAAAATGACATCCATGGTTTTCTGATTTTGTTTAATGTGGCTCATTTAGATTTTAGACCATGGGTCCTCAAACTACAGCCAGCAGGCCGCATGCAGCCCACCAAAGCCATTAATCTGGCCCATGCAGAACCACGAGGCTGCCCCATCCACATCACCCCACCCACCCTTCAGTCGAGCGCAGGATTTACCTTCATGAGCCCCTTGGGCTGGAACTGAAAGGTAAGGCCAACAATTTTGGCCTGTAGAGATGTTCTGGAGGTGGGGGAGATGGAAAACTGGGCACACAGACACCTCAGGAGGCAAAAAATGGGCAAAAACTGCCTGTTTTTCACCTCCCCAGCCTCCAGAAGACAAGGAGAGAGAGACAGAGAGAGAGAGAGAGACCTCAGAGAGAGAGAGACAGAGATTTCTCAAGCTCCTTGGGGCTGCGAAGAATTGCCAACCAAAAAAGTCAACCAAAAGAGCAACATGCAAACAAAAGCAAATAAAACACCCCCAATAACAAAAGTTTAATTTGTGTGCATTGTTTAATGGACTGTTAAATTGGCCACACCCACCTAATCACATAATTTAGCCATGACCATCCAGTCACATGACCACCTAGTCACACTCACCCAGTTGGTCCAGTCCCCCAACAGTCTGAAGGACCATGAATTGGCCCCCTGTTTAAAAAGCTTGAGGACCCCTGTTTTAGACCAAGGTATGACACATATATTAAAAAAAACAAATGAAAGGAATATCATATTAACATTATTTGGTTACCTGTAATTAACTGTTAACTATAATATAAGATATATGTAACCTATTTAATTCAATTTAAATAAATTGAAATATGTACGTATTTTGAAATGATGCATTGGACTACAGCTGCACACCATTTTCCCTGAGAATAACTACATAATCTATACAGTAAATAAAATTAATGCTGGAGGCTAGAGATTTACTTTTCAGCATGCTAGTTTCTGACTGAATTTAATTTAAAAGTATTACTTTTAAAAACCAGAAAGTCCTTGAAAACACCAAGGGAGGTATTTGCAGGCCTCTTGGTGTCCATACGCAACAGTCTGGCAAATCCTAGGTCTCAAAAGATACCTGCAAATATACACAGCCACTATAAGTCTCTGGAGATGGTTCACTATCCCAGAACAACTCTACAGATGTAATGCATTAGGAAGCAGAAAAGGAATTATTGAGTTACTAGCTCTGTAACAAGATCAATCTCATCTGAAAGGTATCCATGCAAACAATTGCAAAGCCAGTGCTACAAGTTGGAGAAAAAGGTGAACAACTAAAGGACACTTGAATAAGGGGTGAGTAATTAAGGTCAGAAACTGCTTAATGGGGCAGTTCTTGAAACAAGCCATCCCAGAATTACTTAAGACTAAAATGTCATTTGAATTATGTGTATTTAATCTTGTTTGAAAAAACAAGCAGACTTGTAACATGCCTGAGATTTTGAACAATTGTCAAAATTTTGAACAAGAATTTGGACAATCAAAACCTGCTAGAGAGAATAGTGTGATATTCTGTCCTTATGTAATCAACAGAACTTTATATTTTGAGTATGTTCTCTCATTTTAGTTTCACAGAGGAGAAGGGCAATATTTAGGTTCCAAAGCTTAGAGGGTATCATTATAAATCCAAATCATTATAAAAAGTGCAAATGTTTTCACTGGCAGGTGGTAGCATTACAAGTCAGTGTGGTCTGAAAAGCCATATACTCATGAGCCACTGTACAACAGTCAGGTCATGCCAAAAATATCATAGGTCATTCTGTGTCACCATTATAGCCAGAGAGGGACAATGTTGACAGAGAACATCTCCAGGTGCTTACTACAGATAGTTTTTATGTTTATTAGTCTAACACTGTTTAGATCTGAAAAAACTGACTGATGATGGATTCTCATACTTATGACCATTGTTACTTTCTCCTGGTCACCTGATCAAAATTCAGGCACTGGGCCACTGGCATGTATTTATGACTGTTGCAGTATTTTAGGGTCATGTGATCACCATTTGTTACCTTTCCAGGAGTCTTCCAAGAAGTAAAGTCAATGGAAGAAGTTGTATTCACTTAACAACAAAGGCAAAAATGGACATAAAATCAGGCCTGACTTATTTAACACCTGCATCGCTTAGCAACAGAAGTTCCATTTCAACTGTAGTCTCGAGTCAAGGTCTACTATATGCAGGTATTTTTGTAAATATGACATTGGATAAGAAGAGAAAACTTTCCTTGACCCCTGGGTTTGAATCACAATTAAAATTTAAAATCTATGTTCTCAAACAAAAACTAAGTTGAACCAGAAATACTTCGTTTTAATTCAGCATTACTTAAAAATACTATTTTGATTCCTAAATGTGCTTTCCACAGGTTGTGTTTTTCAGAGAAAGACATACACAACCATTGTTCAAAAGCATGGAAACTTCAGGTAGTACGGTATATGCATTTTCCTGTGTCTTCATGAAGTCAAGCAAAATCCCAGAAGTGATTTGACTAAGCAATCCAGAAACCATTAGAGATGACATTTATAATTCATAGAATCGTAACATAATAGCATTGAAATAAGCCTTCAATGCAGAGTCAGTGGTGGGTTCCTATCAAATTTATCCTAATCGGCAATCCGGTAGCCCCAGCAGCGGGAGACTCCACTCACCCACACCGGGACTTTGTGCACATGTGCAGAAGTGCCATGCGGGCACGCATACAAACCGGTAGTGCCGAAAAGAGTAACCCACTACTGTGTAGTGTCAAAAACTGCACAATTCCAAGCTGAACTATAAGAAGTTTGCAAAAAGCCTCTGAGATTTTTGAAGTTTGATTTCTGGACAAAGCCATACACTGGAACACAATCATGCAGGTTTCCTTCTCTTAACAATATCGTGAACTTCTCACAAACAAGCTCCATTAATTGTCTAATAACCGGATTAATTAAAGACACTGAAAGTAAACAGCAAGAATGTAATTTCCCCCTGATTGCCATGTAATAGCAGGGAAGACGACCTCATTTGCATATGCAAAAGTACCATTGACACAGGCAGCATGATCACCAATAACAATTTATGGAAGAAAAATGTTCTCCTGGGACACTATGACCCCCTACTCAATTTCTCTTCTGGCCCAGCTGTTGACAATTCGTTACCCTAGCTTCATCTGCCAAGCCCATGTTTAATTAAAGAAGGATAGTGTCATTATAGAAAAAGAGCTTTCAGCTATTTATTATAAAACCATTTATCCCACTGATGTGAAGGTTAAAAAGCTCAAATAAAAGCAGATAATAAAAATAACCCATTTTTCTACAAGATTGCAACTGCCATCTTCCATTGTTAGCTTGTGGTTGGTTGGAAAGTCTTACAGCTGACAGTGGCCTGAAAATGAATGGATCTCAACTTTTATTTATGATCATTATATACTACTGAACTGCACCTCAAATGCCTGGTGGTTTGCAATATAACCAATGAAAACATCATACGGCTAATACAAAACATCAAGTGAATAAACTATCTTAACATCCATTAACTGATTGTAACTCTTTTCTTATTCAAAAACTTGAAGGGCATCTGAAATATTGTGGGCTACAATATTTTCATAGGTTGAAAGTGCTAGATTAGAGAAATGAGGCATGTGGTCTGATTAGTAGTAGAGCAGTATCCTTGTTATCTATAAGATGCAGTTGGCTAAAGGACTCTTAGTTTCTATCATTATAGAAACTAATGCCCAAGGTTGAAGTGGCTGAGTTAAGCGGTTATGTTCATGTCCCATGTTTTTTTGTTCTGAGGATTGTGATAAAAAAGGAGGCACCTCATAGTTTGAGTGTCCTCTCAGTACTGCTTCTAGCTCTTTTTGCTGCAAACAAGTTACCGGATTCCCTATAATTTAAGTAGACCATGATTATAACAGGGAGGGGGTTCGTAACTTGGGCGTTCTCCTGGATTCACGGCTGTCTTTAGAAAATCACATGACGGCCGTGGCCA
>JANHFT010002627.1:50390-62208 GCA_032467955.1 Pseudoxenodon macrops | reverse complement strand
ATACATACATACATACATACATACATACATACATACATACATACATACATACCAGAGGTGGGTTCCTACCAGTTCTATGCAGTTCTATAGAGTAGGTAGTAACTCCATGGTGACATCACAGAGCCAGTTCTGTTGGTGGCTCTGTGGGAGCCATCATCTTGGATTTTGCTTCTGTGCATGTGCAGAAGTTAATTTTTGCTTATGTGCATGCACAGAAGCTAATTTTTGCTTATGTGCATGCACAGAAACTAGTTTTTGACTGTCCTGCATGCGCTTGCTCGCACGCTCAAGGTGCGACCTGAGCGAACTGGCAGTAAGAAGATTCAGAACCCACCTCTGATACATACATACAGTATATACCATGTTTGCTTATACATCTTGGGGAAAGAATGACAGATTCAGTTTTGCGGTAGCACATTGGTCCTTCTTGTTTGATAAACAAAGGAAGAAGCCTGGTAGCCTTCTCAGGCCATTATCCTCTTTGTTAATTTCTTGGTCATGCCTGGGGGAAATGCCATTAACCACTGAGATCTTGGTGATCTTTGACCTTGGTTATTTGGTTGCAGACATTTCATCACCTGATTAGGTAACATCATCAGCACTTTTGGTTTTGGTGAAATGTGCAGCTATAAAAATTTGATAAATAAACAAACAAGCTCAGATATCAACAAGAATTACACAGTTCAAACCTAAGCTACATATATGCCATTAATTGCTTATGCCAAATGCTGCAAGCTTGCATAGCTGGATGCTTCCAAGGATGGTGATTCTTTTGTTCTCCACCTTCCTCTCTTCTCTAGCCAAAAATCCTTGTTCCACTTTCACCATAGTGTCTGTCTCCAGCTAAGCTATGCATGTGAAAAAAAACCACTTTTTCCATGTGTATAAACCTTTAAACTTCCTGTCTATACAGTGACAAGAAGCTTACCCTTACAATTAAAATGCCTGCTGATCTATTTGCTTGGTGAGAATCCTCACATTTTTTTCCAGCCTTATTCATAATCTGTCACTTCCCTGTCTTCTTAAGGAGTTTTGCATTGTATTTGGTCTCTCATTTTATTTTTATGCTTCTCTGTAACCAAACTGTCTCTATGATTTGTTCAGGTAGATCCTTTACTGAAATCACTTTTTAAAAAATAAATTCTTCAACTTTCACAGAAGTGCATATATTCTATTCTCCATAGACCATTAAGTGCTAAAATATCTGTGTTTACTTTAAACTATACTGGAGTAAATGAATATCAAGGGATATTTTGATCCTTCTGCATGCCATGAGTCCAAGTAATAAATTATGGTCTACAGTCATTAGTTATAATTTCATTTTTTGGACTTTAGGAATTCATATGGCTGTTTAATAAATTTTAGAGTATAATCCTGACATAATTGGCGATGTGGAAGGCCATTGAGTTGTGAGCTTTATTTTTCCAAGATTAGACGAACATTCTTTTGCATTGGCTGGATGTATGCAGAAATTTTCTGTCTCAGAACAATCCTTGGCAGCCATATTCTTTTATTTTAGCAGCCATTTTACTTTAAACTGAAAATGACTATACAAAGGCTATCCTTCATGTGTCAAACTGAGCTCCAATTAGCTCTTTCAGGGAAACACAGATTTTTTTCCTTAGTACTTTCAATGTAATGGACATTGAATTTGGAGTCATCTTAGCAAATTTCACAGAGCACTGATTGTTGCCTGGACCATCACAGGCAACAAGGGAACAAGGCACCAGCCTAGTATGATAAAAATATGCTTTGCCTTTGGCTCAGTCATAAGAATAAATTTCAAGTTTGATCAATGGAACCAAAAACTAGTTGCGCTCCTTAGTCCTGGAAAAACAAGCCAAACAAAGATTAGCTAAAAAAATGTTTACAGTCCACTGCCCTCACAAACCTTTGACCAGTTTCTGAGTGTTATGTGTGGGTCAATCAAGAAGATGCAGGACTCAGGAATTCTTTTAGAAGGTTTATTTGCTGGCTGTGGCTATTCGGAGACTGCCGGCAAGCTGCCGGAGCGCCTTTTTTAAAGGGCTCCGACTCGCCTACCAGCCACTGACAGTCGTTTATTTTTCCTGCTGCTAGATTAGCCAATCAGTGGTGGCTAGGCAAATTCTTCGTACGTGCATGCGTATGTAACACTTAGTAGAATAAAAACCTTAGGAAGATGAATGTGATTGAGAGGTGGGAAGAGATGAATCCAAGTCTCAAAAACCAACTTGCCTTAATTCTGAGTGGCTATGCAAATTCTTCATACGTGCATGTGTACGTAACACCCCTCCCCTCACAGTCATATCTTTATCCAATTGGTGGCCAACGAACATCACATAGTCACGCAAGTAGGCAGGTGGTTTGGTGTCCCTACTGGGCCTGCGCAGCTCATTTGTTCCGGTGACTTCGGTGGCAGCGGTCGACCCCTCTTGCTCTCCGGGGCTGGATGAAGGAACATTCTCAAACTTGCCAAGTTGCTGTAATTCTGAGAATGTAGACTCATGTGTTTGCAATCCACATCTCCATTTTCATGAGCTATCTCATTTTTTATACATAAATCTCCTAGGCAACCCTATCAAGGTTCCCCCCCCAGCCCCGAAGCTCACTAACCATTTTCCCCCTGATCCCTGGATCAAGCTACTAGGAAAGAGGTTTGATGATAAACCATAAAAAATATTGTATGTGAGGAGCAGGAAGAATCCTAAGAGAAAATTAATATTTAACCAATATTTACACCAACCATGTACATGTGTTCGAAGAGGACCAAAGCAATTTTTCTGGAAGAAGGGGTATTTTGGCTCAGACCTAGAAGGCCAAGGGAATTGACCTTTCTGTAACAACACAGGGAAACCAGCTGTGCTGTGATAGGAATTTTCTCCATGGATTAATTTTTCTCAAAGTAGCTGAAGGGTCATTGCACTTCATCTGCTTCTGCAATGTGTTCCAGAGTATGCACTTTAATAAGGACTCAATGACAAACACCCATTCAGTGGCATTTGTACACTAGTAAAAGAGAGCATGGGAACAATGATCCACCAACAAAAGAACAAAAGGACTGTAATAAACAGGGATGAGATGGCATATTTTCCACAGCAAAGTGGCAAAATATGTACCATATGTCAAACTGTTCTCATTCATGCTGACTTCATTATCTAATCTGAGGATTAGAACTGGTGACAGTGGGGGAAAAAACCTCTCTCCATAAAGTCATAGAAGTCTTCATGTTAGGGATATGCAAAATGTTGGTACTCACTTTTATAAATATGATATTATGTGACCACATTTCACATTTATCCATAGAAGGACATGCAAGGTTTTCTTTTTAAATACCTCGTTTGTGTTTTTGCACATCATCCCAATCCACTGAAAAGTAAAATGTTGCTGAAATGTTATTTTAATAAGGGCGCCCCTGTGCATGTTATCTTTATAGATGGTTAGTGAAAATGGCTTAATATTCCATGTTTCATTTTTAAAAGCACCACTTTGCTTGCTCTTATGCAATGCCAATTATTGCTTTTCTCAGGCCTTTGAGAGGAAGGGCAGTGGAGATAATACTACATATAATAGTGGCATCTAAGGTATCACTCATTTTTTGAAATTATTAGATGACTCAATAATTTTCACTCAAGCCAGTAACCTTGACTTGAACATTCATCAGTTAAAATATCATGCCAATAGCTATTTAAGTATTTATGTATTTTTTAAAAAGCCTTCTTTTATCGGTGACTGAGTTCAATTGAGAACAAAATTGCATGACATAGGATATGGAGAAGCTCCAAATGAATATTCTAATGAATATTTTAATCCAGGCCTCTCAAAGTTTCAAAAAGGTTCTGGGTTATTATATTCCCTATTATTTCTCTGTTCATTTTAATTCCTCATAAAATCCCAACAGCTAACTATTGTTCATCCATGTCTTCTTATCTAGAAGTCAATTCAACTGAATTCAATGGTACTTCTGTATAGACAAGATGGTACAATTAGCTCTCTTTTAAAGCTCTTGCCAATTCGATATTACACATTAAGCCCTACCTATTAGGAATAAATTGAAGCTACTCAGATTTTTAGAAGTTCATTGGGCAGTGCTGAAGCAACTTTGCAATACTTTTCCAGCCATACTTGGAAAATGTTCACTTCCTACCTTAACGTTGCCCCTTTTTTGCACTCATATTCTCAGTTTTTATTTATTTGTTTGTTAAATTTATTTGCTGCCTATCTCACTGTGGGGCTACTCTAGGTGGCTTACAACAATAAAAAGGAAGAAATGAAAGGAGTGCAAACAGAAGTAAAATAATAGAACAATGAAATAAACAATGAAAAAGAACATGAGAATGTATCAATATGGTAACGAAAAGATGGATGGGTGGAGATCAAAGAGCAAGGCGGGGAGGTGGATTATGCGATCAATCCAGCCTCTGATATTTGCCTCTGATACTTCCATTTGGATAGTGAAGGGTGATCCGTATGTTGATATGTTGCTCACTTTATTTCAGGTTAAAGAAATCTTCATATGATCAGATTTGATTGGCTCTCTAAAACAGTGAATGCACTGTTATTTATTCAGGAAGAAGAATAAAGCAATAGCCAGAAGGAGGGAAATTATACAAAAGCAATTTACTTGGGATAAATAATCTAATGTACAGAATTTTTTAAAGGTGAACAGTATCATATAGTTTAATCTTTAAAAGGCAGTGTTTTCCATTTATTGGAGGTTTGGAGATCCTGGATTATTTTCTTCTTCTGAATAAATATTTCTCAACAACGCAGTACTTTATTTAGTATGCACTTGAAATATATATATGCAACACTTTTAATAAACCAAACAGATACTGAATAGGAATATCTGCCTTGCTATAATGCTTATGAAAAAGAACTTGGAGTTGTGGTTGATTACAAACTGCATATGAATTACTAGTATGATATGGCTGCCAAAAAAGAAAGAAAAGAAAAGCTAGAGGGACCAGACAGAGAATTTGGTTTTAGAGACAATGAATGGAAGAATAGTTTCCAAATCGCAGAAAAACATACTCCTAGTTTATTTTGCCAGACCCCAGTTCAAGTATATTGCTCACTTCTAGGCAACACACCAAGCAATTCCAGGCACTAAGTATACAGATAAGATGAAGAGGTTCAGAAAAGGTCTAGCCAGAAGTCTATATATTAAGTATTATAATGACAGACTAAGAGAGACTCATATTTAGGCTTGAGAAAAGCCAATGGAAAGACACTTTCAAGGGAGTGGGTGTTACCCAAAGAAAACCAAGATCTGTTGTCACACATACCAGAGTAACATATAGAATAATGGATTTTACAGGCTTTCTTTGAATGTCTGAAAAAAAAAATCCTAGCAATAGAAGCTGATTGATAGTGGAACCAATTATTGAAAGAAATAATGTAGGGGTCCTTGGTACTTTCTGAGCTTGGTTGTTTTCTTGCAGACTTTTCATTTCCCAAACTAGGTAATGCTGATAATGTTACCAAGTTGGGTAATGAAACAACTGTAAGAAAACAACCAAGCTCAGAAAGCACTAAGGACCCCCAGTTCAATCCCAAGCTACAAATATTCTCTTCCATTTCTATTATAGAAATATGTAGCTCACCTTTGCTGAAAATATTTGGTTGGAGGCTGGAGTGCCATCTATTGGAGATGCTTTAATGTGGATATTTGTACAGAGAAAGGCTGGGCTTCTTGATAGCTGACGTAGCTGCTTCCAACTCTATAATTCTATAACTAGCGTAAGGCTAAGCAATCAGGCATACTATTCCCCATTTGTTTTACGATAAGATGTAATTCTCTTTTTATAGTCTGGCAGTTATATATTTTATCCCAGGTAAAAGCAGTAATGTTTCATGTTCCCAAATGAGGATAAATAAATACCATTTGCGGTGGCAGGGCTTTTACCTTTCATTTCCTTGATATTGACTAAAGCTCCAGATGCCCACTGTAAATTGTATTTAAGTCATACTGCATACTACTTAGGAGAATTTTTTAAAATGTATTTTCATTGTGCTCCCTGGTTTAACAAACAGGCCACGACATGAATGATGTGGAGAAAATCAGCTTTTTCTTCAGCAAGTTTTAATCTTGATCATTTTAAAAACATAATTATAAGTACACTCACATTCTTGATTAAGTAGCACCAATATGAGATGAATAAAATACAGCTGTTACTCAGAAACATCCTAAATACCGGTATAGAAAAGGTATTGAGGTCTAGAAAGGTTTTTTTAAGAAAAAATCCAGATTAGCCAAACAATGAATAGAAGAGGGTTTTTAAAAAAACAAACAAACATTAAAATCTCTTCATTTCTAGTACGTAGGGCCTTTGCCTGGCTTGCATCTCTTAATGCTTAAGAAGATCTCTTAGGCTTTCCAACTTCCTAAAGCATAATAATAAATACCATCCCAGTGGTGTTCTCCAGAACCTGGCTTTCCAAAGCATGTTGCTTCTGATTCTGCAGGTAATATATAACCATCATGTCATTGGTGATATTGGGGAGGTGGTGGCACAGAGGCTTAATGATGCTGGAACTACTGGCCAAAAAATGATCTACTCTTGGTGCAAGCCTGGCTTTGTGAAACAGAACGAACTCCCATGGCTTGATACCTATCTCCCACCCACCCAGCAGTTCAAAAACATGCAATATTGTAAATAAATAAATGTTTACCACTTTGGTGGGAAAAACCAAGCTGGGTTTGTGAGCAGAAAATAAGACTGGCATGGCTGGATGCGAGGCACTGAGACACAAGGAGAGGAGAGGGGAGAGGAGGGGAGAGGAGATTGATGGAGGAGCCCAGAAGAGTTGTCCACCCAAGCACAGCTAGTTAGTTGGTGCAAAGCTAGTTCAACCCCCATGGTACACCAAGGATAGGCGCATAAGCACTGAACAGAATGAACTAGCTTTTTAAGCTGCCAGGACTGCATTGTGTGTCTAGCATGTGTAGATTTTCCTGACACTGTATGCCATATGCTAAATAATAAATAATAATGTCATTGATAACCTTGCCATGAAAGGGCTTGATCCCATTTACAAACTAATCAAAATTGAAAGCTTACATTTTATGGTACCCTAATCTGGCTATGTTCTGCCTCACAAAAAACTTGCCATTATACTACTTTTATATCTTTCAGCTTCATTGGCTGTATGGAAGACTTCTATTATTTGAGGAAATAAATCCCTATTTACTTACTTTACCCTTTATATTCAAGAGCCTTATTTTCCTACATTTACAAAGACAGCATTTTATTTTGATTTGTAGATTTGAGGTACTTGTACTTTTTTCCCCTTTGGCCTTGGATTTGAACTTATTTTAAGTTGCTTCGGTTGAGTGCTATTCTTCTCACATTCCCTTGGTAGCAGCTTGATGATTCATCTTCAAAATCTTTCCAAGCGATTGGGGATTCTGACACAACAATTGGGAATGACTGAACTGAAGAGTTCCATTCAGATTTTTAAAGAGAAACATTGGGCAGATAGTAACAGGAAAACTGACTACGAGAAAGAAATGCAGAAGTAATGTTTCTATTTAATTCAAATCCTTATCTTTCTTCTTTCCAGTGAGATTTTCATTTGCCAGAATTTAGACAGAAATGTGAGAAAATAGGGTTTCCACAAGTTTAAGAATAGTAATGAATGGAAAAGTATTATTTTGAAATTTGCATTTCTAAACATAAACATTTTCAGAATAACTGGTTTAAAAGGAACTATTTGTGCTTGGTTGGAAGCAGGCAACCAGCTTGGTTGGTTGGATGGATAGACTCAGTTACAGTGGCAAAGGGGCTGCTGTTGGAAGGGTTTAAAGTTAGGACAAATCACCACCAAGAAAATCTATCTATATGGTTGTTAAAAGTTGACAAAAACTTGATAACATGTACCGTATTTTTCGGACTATAAGAAGCACCAAGATTTCAAATAGGTAAGTACGGGGAGGAAAGGTTTTTGTCCTCCCCGGCATCATGAGTAGTCTGTGGGCCTCCCAGACCCTCTGTACACCCTGTTTTTTGCAAAAATGGGCCTGCTTTTCACCCATTTTGTAAAAAATGGGCCGTGCAGAGGGTTTAGGAAGCCTGCAGAGTGCTTTTGTGGGCTGGCGGAAAGCAAAAATATCCCTGTTTTTGCTAAAAATGGCCTGTTTTTTTTTGCAAAACTGGGGGAGTTTTTGCCTCCCCCCAGTTCACAGAAACACTCTGCAAGCCTCCCAAATCCTCTGCACACCCCGTTTTTGTGAAAAATGGGTCCATGTTTCGCAAAAATGGGGTGCAGGGGCGGGGCTTCAGGAGGCCAAAATTGCTGTATTTGGTGCATGACACACCAACATTTGTACCCTCTGTTGGGAGGGGAGGTGCATCTTATTCTCTGAAAAATACGGTAATCTATCAACCAATTCATATCTCTCTCTTTCAAATAATGTGAGAATTACCGGTATGCCTTATTACAACTAGTGTTACACTCTATATATTACACTCTTTATACTTTACATAAATGACCTTTGCGATCATATTAAAAGCAACTGTGTTCTCTTTGCTGATGATGTAAAACTATTCAACACTACCAACAATGCTACCACCCTTCAAAAAGATCTTGACTAGGTGTCAGATTGGTCAAACAAGTGGCAACTTCAAATCTTCAACCAACAAACCAACATAAAATGCAAGCTAGATGGACATGATCTTGTAGACAACCCACACTCTGTCAAGGACCTTGGAGTACTCATTTCTAAAGATCTAAGTGCTAGAGTCCACTGAAACAGCATTGCCAAAAAGGCATTAAGAGTTGTTAACCTAATCTTGCATAGCTTTTTCCCTGGTAATATTGTACTACTAACTAGAGCATATAAAACATTGCTAGACCAATTCTCAAATACTGCTCATCTGTCTGGAACCCACACTGCATATCAGACATTAATACAATTGAGAGAGTCCAGAGATTTTTCACGAGAAGAGTCCTCCATTCCTCTACCCACAATAAAATATGCCACCAGACTTGAAATTTTGGGCTTAGACAACTTAGAACTACGTCACCTTCAGTCTGATCTAAGCGTAGTACATAAAATTATCTGCTACAATGTCCTACCTGTCGATGACTACTTCAGCTTCAACCACAACAATACACAAGCAAACAACAGATACAAACTTAAGGTAAACAGCTCCAAACTCGATTGCAGAAAATATGACTTCAACAACAGAGTGGTCAATACCTGGAATGCACTACCTGACTTGTGGTTTCTTCCCCTAACCTCCAAAACTTTAACCTTAGACGCTCTACTGTTGACCTCACCCATTCCTTAGAGGTCTGTAAGTGCACCAACGTGCCTACCATCCCTGTCCTAATGTCCCTTTTTATTTGTATCCTTTTCATGTATTCAAAATCATGTTTATGCTTTTATCTGTTATCTTAGATATGCTTGACAAACAAACAAACAAATAAATGAAGGCATTTGGTGCTCTGTATCAGAGCTAGGTCACTTTCAATCCACATATACTGAGTGTGGCTTGTCCTCAGGCCAAGTAGCTAATGCTGATTAGTTAATGCTTAATGCTAATTGAGGCCAACCATCTGGTTCATAGAGACGACATTAGTGTTTTTGCTCAAAATCAGCAAGATGATTCTAAACCCCTGGAGTAGAAAATAGGAAATAATTCAATTTCCAATTATATTTTTATAATTGATTCAGGTGCCATCACTTTTAAAAACAATTTTGATATTAAGTTTGGGCAGGAGAGAATTATAAAGGAGCAGGTCTATAACTTGAGGATCCTCTTGGGTTCATGGCTCCTGCTGGATAAGTGGGTGGAGACTTACTTAGGACAGGAGGCTTACCATCTGATTAGACTACTGCTAGATACTCTACTTGGGGCCACCCTTAAAAAAAAATCCTGAATCCATGCTTGGTGCAAAATGCTACTGGGTACTTGCCACTAAGTGCATATTAAACTTGTTCTGCAAATTCTGGACTGGCTCTCTGTTATTTTTTCTGGTTGCAATTTAAAATGCAGTTTTTAACCAATAAAAGCTCTTCACAGATTGGCTACTTGTAGGACTGCATCTCCCCACTAGAGTTAGACCAAACTTTGAAAGCATTGGGGGCTGCACCCCCCCTAGAATATCTTCCCATTGGAGATTCACTTTCCAAAGTGCCTTCTGGAAAAAGCTAAAAACAAGTTTTTCCAGAGGACTTTTGGAGTCTGATCTGTTACATTATCCTGGAAATTTTAAGTCATAAATTTTGCAGTGTGTTTGTTTCTGATATTATATTTTTGTTATTGTGAACTACTGAGTGTCTTTTTTGTGACTGTAACAGGATATGCATTTGATAAATAAATGTGTGGAAAAACTGGGGGTGAAAGTATTTGCCTGTTGTGAAAAATATTAATGGAAGCAGGAAAAATTTATTTATTGACCAGTTGAATTTACACTGGATTCATCTATAATGGTAAACCAAAATCATGCAACCATTTCACAGCCAAGAACCTTTGTGTGGCATCCTTGTGTGAGCCTGGGGTAGAGGGAAGACATACTCCAAAAGGTAGAACCAGATCTAAAGTAAGCTTTTGTTTCATTAGCATTTAATCAAAATTAAATATAATCAATAGGAGGACTGGAGGCTAAAACTTATAAAGAACGGTTGCTGGAATCGGGTATGTCTAATTTGATGAAAAGAAGGACTAGGGGTGACATGATAGTAGTGTTCTGATATCTCAGGGGTTGCCACAAAGAAGAAGCTGTTCTCCAAAGCATCTGAGGGTAGAACGAGAAGCAATGGGTGGAAATTAATCAAGGAGAGAAGCAACCTAGAACTAAGGAGAAATTTCCTGACAGAACAATTAGTCGGTGGAACAACTTGCCTCCAGAAGTTGTGAATGTTCCAACACTGGAAGTTTTTAAGAAGATGTTGGATAACTGTTTGTCTGAAGTGGTGTAGGGTTTCCTGCTTAAGCAGGGTGTTGGAGTAGAAGACCTCTAGGGTACCCTCCAACTCTGTTATTCTATTCTATTCTATTCTATTCATTTATATTATTTATATTTAATTTATATTTATATTTATATTTTTAATATTTATATTTTTAATATTTATATTCTGATCACATATAACATGATTTTTCTGTTGTGTCACATTAACTGACTCTCTCAGCCTAACCTACTGCACAAGGTTATTATTGGGGGGAAATAGTAGGAAGGAGTATTCTGTATGTTTGCCACATTGAATTGGTAGGATAACAACCCAACAAATAAACATTGGAAGAAATATTTATTATTTGATGATTTCTCACATTGATATACCACCAAGATCCAAACCGTTGAAGGTTATTTGCTTGGGTGAAGTTGTGTCCAAGCTTTTGTGGGAGGAGCACATGCAGGCCAGGGACCTCGGATACTGCAGTTTTGTGCTAAACCACAATTATATGCACTAACAAAACTGCCACCAAACAGCACATGTTCTGCAGAGAGAGAAGTAATCTCAGTTCTGGGAAATGCTGATCTTTGTAGCCTACCAGGAAGATAGTGAGCTATTCATATTGATTCTGATCAGGGGTGGGTTCTAACTTACCTCGCCGACGGTTCACTGCCTCCCATGCCGCGTGCACGTGCCTTGTGTGTGCGCGCACATGCACAGTAGAAAAAAACCCACAAAATTCCCCCCCCCATAAAAAGGCCGAAAACAAGATGGCGACGTGTGTGCAGTGCTGGAAACTCGGCTTCTGCGGATGCGCAGAAGAAAAAAAATCGGGATTTTTTTTTCCAAAAAAAAAGATGGCAGTGCCCACGGAGCAGCAGAACCAGCTCCGTGACGTCACCAGCAGCCTACTACCTACTTGGTAGAACCAGTCCA
>JANHFT010002627.1:39495-49526 GCA_032467955.1 Pseudoxenodon macrops | reverse complement strand
TAACCTTAGACTGTCTACTGTTGACCTCACCCCATTCCTAACCTGTAACTCCTCACCTGTAAGGGGCATGCATAAGCACAGCAACGTGCCTACTATCCCTGTCCTAATATCCCCATGTATTCATAACCACGTTTATACATTTTATGTATTTCTATAATCTTATATATGCTTGACAAAATAAATAAATAAATAAATAAATAAAAATAAATAGTGTGGAATTCTTGGAGGTGCAAATTCATTGCAAAACTCTTGCACATTCACAATTCAAACTTCAGTCCAGAATTTGCCATTCATATTGCATAGCATCCCATGCAAAAACTAGCAACCTACTCTTGAAAGTTATGAACTTTAAATCAAATACTTTATCAACTGAAGCTGCAAACTTGAGATAAACAACTTTCAATTAAAATTTACATTGTAGAATTTATAGAATGCATCATTCTATTTAAGTTTAGTGATTTAAAAAAATCAATTCCTGTAATATTTATGTGCAATATATTTTTCTGAGGGATAAGGAGCATGTCAGTGTAAATAGGAAAGAGAGAGAAAGTACAATATATTTAGGAAAACCAATGGAGAAATGTGGCAAGTCTAGTTAAAAGATTAAGGCCTAATCTAATCATCAGGACTAGATTCAGCAATCGATCTGCATTTAAAAACAAAGACCACTCTTTTGAAGACAGAAAAGTCCACATTTCAGACAGAGAGGACTGCTGGTTTGAAAGAGGTATCAAAGAGGCCATCTATCTCAAAATTGAATGTCCCTCTCTCAACAGAGGGGGAGGGATACAACATCATCTGTCTCCAGTCTAAACAAACAAACAAACAAACAAACAAACAAGATAGAAGTAATTGTAATAGTTTAGTAATCTGATTGTGTAAAGCCAGTTGTATTAGTTAAGGCACCAGGCTAGATTCCATAAACCCATGTGCACTAGTCCCATTTTAAGCCAATTGAGTGACCTTGGGCCACTCATGTTCTCAGCCCCAGGAAACAATTAATGGTAAACCACTTTTGAGAAGTTTGCCAAAAAAAACTGAAGGGATTTGTCCAGGAAATTACCAGGAGACAAATGATAATTAAAAGCCACATATGCACACGCATCCAAACACACAAACCCTACCCCTCTTGCTCAGATTATTAGATATAATGGTGGTGACTGGAATAACAGTATTAATTTGTATTACAAGTTTCTTAAAGCTTATTTTCTTATGGCAAGTTCTGACAATGGCTTAGAAAGAGCAAGAGGACCTTCCTATTTTATATCAGGCAGTCTCATCTTATCCCAGAGTGGTTTTTTGCAGGAGGTGGCATACAAATAGACATATAACTAAATAACAGAAATAAGAGTAGATATTCCAAGAACATGTAATTTTCTGGGACAGGAGTGCAGGCTCTGATATTGTTGCAATGTTGTATTTATTCATGGTGCATGGGAATATACATGATTATTCTCTTAATGCAGATATCTGAATACTTAGGTGACATAGAAAAGATCAGGTAATGTGCTTAATTGTTATCTCTCTAATAGTAGCTCTTCTGATAAATGGAATAGAAAGTAGGAAAAATAGTTAGAATAGGATCTTGTAACCTTGGAAGATCCTATCCTGTGAATACCTGTTTTGATCATTCTCATTTTATTTATATTGTTGTTGTTGCGAATTATCTGTGACCATTTTTAGCATGCATAATCTTCTGCAATATTGTGATATCAGAGGAAAGTACTCAGTTGTAGTCACTGGGGCAGTGATTCCATCCTAGGTCTTTAAAATATTGTGTCAGCTCTGACAAGGGCAAGATACATGTTTCTCACAGAGAGGCAATAAATTGAAATAGAAATGGAAAGAGTCAAGAACAAGGGTGGGAACATAGGACTGGCAGGGAAAATTTCAAAGATGCAGAAACAATTGATTTCTATAAATAAAAAAGAGTAAATGCCAGGTGGAGACCAAAGATGAATGAGCAGTCCTAAAAAGGGGTTTTCAGGGCCCTCCACCAGAAGTCCTATCCATACCTGAACACCTCCTAAACCCCAGTAACAGTAATAACAATAGTAATAAAAATAATGTATATGCTGTCTGACTCTCAACAACTCTGGGCAATACAAAACAATCAAGTAAATAAAAATAAAATCAATAAAGGATAAATCAATAAAAGATAAACATTAGCGAATGTAATGAATTGAATAGCCTCAATCTCCCTTGTTGAATAGCTCTCAGAGGGAACTTTGCTCCAGAGGTCCCTATGCTGCTACAAAGAAGGTGCAAGTCCTGGATTGCAAGAGATGGCATTGTTTAATTGAAGGAACCCAGAGCATGCCAACTATGTAGGATTGAATTGTATTTAAATGAACCAACCCTTTCCAAAACCAATAGGTCGATCAAAACAGGGGATTCTGCAGGAGGATAAAAAAAAAAATCAAGATGACACTTGAAAGCTGGTAGAGACATCTGCAGGTGGGTTCATAATGTATATAGAAGAGTCATACCATGCTCTTTCTGTCACTTTCTTGACTTTTTAAAAGAATTGATAGACCTTATGGACGTCTCTGGATTATAAAACACAGTAATTCTTCAGACGACACACTTCTCATAGATTTACATGATCCTTTATGAATTCAGAAATTTGACCGAATAGATGATAGTTTCACATAAATAGAAAAAAAATGATTTGGTTTGTTTAGTATATCTATTTCCAAGAAGACTGTGGGCAATATATAATAAGTCCGATGCATAAATTAAAAATATATTTTAAAAAACCTCTCATAATTATCCAACCAAAACAACACTCTCCAACATAGACCACTTCTGTGCCTGGCATGACCATTAAAAACACAAAGGGGTGATCTGATATTTGAAAAACTGTCCCCGAAAAGGAGAAGGCAAAAAAAGCATTATCCAAACTGGCTAAAACCTATTCAAGCAACTGAGGCAGCTGACATTTGATATACGCATAGCCAGACATGACAGAAATCTGCAAATTCTTCTGTGGCAAGAGTGCATGAGCTAATCCTCAACTAAAAAAAACAGATAGTTTAAGAAACGTCAAGCTCATGAAATGTCTACAACTGGGAGACTTTTATAAACATAAGCAAAGATTGGCATGACATTTGCTTCATAACATCATCAGTATTCTTACACATGGCAAGTCATGACCTATAGAAAAAAATGTTGGTATAATAAGAGAATTCCATTGCTTCTTCATTAGGTGATCCAGAGACTTTTTTCCTTAGCAGACAGAAACAGAGATGTATGCTTCAGAATGCAAAATTAATACTGGCTGCTGCAAAAACTGCATAATCACATTCAAGTTTTATGGAAGAACATTCATCTTGATTGATGGTCCATCAAAATGTAAAAAAAAAAAGGTACAAGAAACAGCCTAAGCGAAGAGGGGGAAAAAACACCTCTTCACGTACTGTATAATCTCAAGGAAGGCATCCAAGTGAAGATAATGGTGGACTAAGACATCTCCAAAGGAATAGTAACAACAGTTGGGTGACAAGGTCAGGCCAGCAGAGTTTTTTTGGATAAGGCAAGGCCAAGAGATCCCCACTTGTGCTCTGGAAGGCTGTAGACATCTACAGGATTTGTGGTTGGCTTGTGAGTTTGAACAACCAGGAGCCATGGAAGTGTCATTGAACGCACAGTCACATTAGAGTTTTTAAGGAAACTGGGTTCATTTAAAACCTTATTTTCTTAATCTCATTTGGATTATAATTATTTTAAAGCTAAATTAAGTCTTCAGAAAAGCAGAACAATAAATCACCCCATGAGTGAGCATTTATTCCATATTAAAGAAAGGAGTAAAATAGCAATTTTAAGAATTTAAGATCACCAGCAAAAAGTTGACAAAAAAAGTTTGAACAGATTAAGGGGACAACCAATCTTTAAAAAATTATTTTTGCAAAGGTTTTTTTGATTAAATAATACAAACCTTTGTGAGAAGACAAATTGTTTAGAGTTTTAGTGAAGACGAGACTGATGAACTCTGCAAAATAAAAAGGAAACTTGAGACAGACCATGTGATTAGAGAACTGCAGTATGTCAGAGGGACAAGCTAAAGGCATCCATGGCTAAAACATCAATTAGCATCTCTCAGATATGTTATCATTGTTATTGTTCTGAATTACACCAAACTTTCCCAACCCTGTTCATCAAATTCTTTTAATTAGCATTTTGCCTTGCTCTTTTTTTGTTTTTGTTTTTCTTTGTATATGCAAGTATGCCTCCTATTTTAACAGAGAAACTGTTAAAATTTTAGGAACTGGCTCCTTTAGAAATCTTTCAAGCATGATCCCTTCAACTGCTGTGTAACTCACTCTAACCAAATCTGCTGCCAAGTCAACCTGTCCATTGGAAGAGGTGAGGGGTTTAAGATATAATTAACGTCTCTCTCCTTCGGTATCCAATAAGGAAAAAAAAATAACTTCTAGATTTGAACAATGAGAACAAATTTACATTACTACTGTACAATACTTGGATTAGAAAATCAAGGATCAGGAAAGATCAGATAGGTGCAAACGTAACTTTAAACAACAGAAAGCAGCTGTACTCAACGAAGTGAATCTTCTTGTTTCCTGCAAAGACAATTCTCAGCTAACAGTTTTTGTGCATTAGACTGATTAGCCTTAAACCTGCAGTACATTACAAAAGTATCTATTTAAACAGATCAGCTCTTCCCCTCTGTGTTTCAAAATGTCCAGAGCAATAGTTCTGGGATCCAGAATGGGATGACTTGCCCCGGCCAACTTGCTGCACCAACTCATTGCCAGACAAGTCACCATGGCCCACTCATTGTGGGATTCCACCATTTCTTTGATATTCGTGTAACTGTTGTCCCACAGGGAGTTGTCCCACAGGGAGTTGCCCATGGTAAGTTGGCTGCAGCCAGTTGGCTTTATCCTTGGTGCTTGTCACTTCTGACTCTACATTCCTCAGGTCTGGTTTGTTTCTCTTCCCCTTTTGGTTACTTAGAAGAATAGAATCCCAGTTGGGGAAAATGCTCCAGGGAAAAAGATTTGTGTTATCTTCCCTCATACCGTTTCACAATAACTTAAAGTCTGGGCCCTTCTCTATGGTAGATGTAGATCAGGGGTGTCAAACTCACATCATCACGTGACGTATCGGGACTCCCCCCTCTTCTCTAAACCGGGAACGGGTGTGGTTAGCATGTGACATATCTTGCCCAAGGGCCATGAGTTTGACAGTCCTGATTTATATTGTCTCCAATACCAAAACTCACTGCAAATGAAACCAGCTTTTAAAAAATGCTGTCTGAATTTTAAGAGTTCTTCAGTTTTGGCAGAACACTAACCAGGTGTTCAGTCTGGATGACAGTTGTTTTGGAGGTTCTTTATTTTTCGCCTCTGTAATGAGAAAGCTCCAGTCACTTTCATTTCCATTGTTAGGTCTTTGAGGGAATGTGGTTTACATTGATAGACTCTTTGTAGGAAGAAAGAAAAGGAGACTATTTCAGTTGCCAACTGGTGAGCCTGCTATTAATAAAAAGAAAATCTAGAATTTCCTCAGATCATCTATCTATTTCTATTAATCTTATATCACTGATAATTTTACTTCCTCTGCTTTTTCAAGTTACAAACCTATGTAATAAAACTTCAGTGGCCAGGCTAACTTCCTTATTTCTCCAGGCAAACTTTTGCCAGTTTATACAAACTTTAATTCCTTGAATCATTTCATAATTCTACTGTTCTGGGTTATGTAGGCAAATATTCTTTTGCTTCTTGAGCTCACTGGCCTTGCTTTAATAACATCTAGAAGTTTATACCAACATCTGACAAAAATAATAGTTTTATCCCGGTTTGAATAATTCCTACCGATCAGTATGTGTTTTGTTATATTAGTTAGAGGCAGGTATGGTGGTTGGGTGACTTTGTGTCAGTCACTCTCTTTCAGCTTTATGAAACAGGCAATGACAAATTACTTCTGAAAATGTTCCCAAGAAAACTGCAGGGACTGACTTGAAGGCACATTTGCATACATAAAAACCCAAAGGTGCTTTTTCAAGAGCCAGCTGGACTTTTTCTTTGTTTTCCCTTAAAAATGTTTCACTTCTCATCCAAGAAGCTTCTTTTGTTCTGAACTGAAGAATTCTTTTTAAAAAACTTTCAAGGTGAGTGAAGTCATACTTTCTAAAAAAAAAAAAAGACCGTGAAACGGGATGAGGAGGTTAGATAATATTTTCACAATACCTTTCGACTTCTAAAAGACTTGGCACAGAAATTCAGCAGGGAGCTGCCCTTTATTTTACTGAAGATATGGATCATGCAGACGATCTCTAAACAAAGAAGATGTTCACTACTAATTTTAATAGCTCTCAGGAATTTGAAATGGAGGTCAGCAAGAATAGCAGGAAATACTGGTTCTTTTCCACACGGGTGAATGTGTAACAGTGTTACTGCTGCAGACTAGCAAATGGTCTTAATATCGAAATCCTTGAAGCAATGGTGTTTGCTTTTTTTCATTATGTTTGAAATAAAAAAATAGCATTTCTGATTGGGAATGCAATGTCAAATTACTCAAGCTATATCCAATAAATGAGCCATCAGAGGTAAAAATGAAAGCAATTCAGCAGTCAATATAATGAAGCACAACTTAAATAAACAACTGCTGAATGACAATAATTGTAAAATGACACAATTTCCTCTACTGCAAACATGTGGTTAAGCTTTCTTTTCATTAATTCAGACCAGAGGCTTTGGTAAAAAGAGAATGTTTGAAAGCAAACCTCTGTTAGAATTACGGTATATGGATACAGCTGGTAATTTATTACAAGAACCCCACAGATATTTTGGCTGAAAGGAATGCTTACTTACCTACCATCAGTTTCCTTGAAGAAACTTTTCTTTGGGGAACCTCTGACCACTCTCAATCCATGTGAGAGTTACTGCTGTGCTTACTGTCAACGTTATACTAGGTCAAGAGCACTGAGTTCTGTATAGGACCTACAAGCAGTTGCTGAAGAAATAAAGGTATGAGTAAATTGGCCCCATAGCAATTCTACCCTGATAAGTTAGTTTACAACTCCAATGACAAACTTGCATCAAAACTCCCTATATTTTGGTTTTAAACAAATGTGTCACAGGAAGATCTCTCAGGGAAGTGCGATCCATTTTGTGTAAAGATATCAGCAGAAGCTTTGTTAGCCAATATCATATAGTTCATAAATAAAACACTATCATCTAAAAGGCATGGACTTTTCCCCCTAGTGCCATGAAGCTTCCTGATGACTCTTGGATAATCTTTCTGCTTCTAACCTCCCTCTGCAGTGTGGGTGATTAAAAAAAAGTAGTTTGGAAGTGGTTTGAGTGTAACAAATACACAAAGAAGGGAAGGGTCTTTTACCTTGTTTAGAAAGTTAGGTTCTTCATTTTTCTTTTTGGACAGATAGGAGGGTGGAGTACTTAAAAATCAATTCTCAGCTCTGATATCATGAAATATAGCATTTCATTTTTTTCCCACAAGTCACAAAGATATGGTAATACAAATAGCCTAGGAATTGTATCTGAGGTTTTCTGTTTAGAAATAGCAAGTGGATGAGAATCTCTTTCAGAGTATTGTACTGTTATTTCAAAGTTTCAGCAGGATCCTCTTGAGAAACCCAAGTTAACTTTGAAATCCTTCATACTGTCTCCAATTTCCATTTTTTTTACCAGCAAAAGGGCTTCTAGTTTTTTGCCTTGTTTTCAGACCGCTTCAGGATTTAAAAAAAAAAAATCTTCGTTTTATTAGAAGGTAACAGAATTGGCCTTAAAAACATCTTTCACATTTGTCTATCCCGCTGAACTCTTTATGCTCTCTGATTTGATATCTGTTCTCTGTGGGAGAAAATCTTCTGATATGTCTTTCCTTGAAACTGAATTGAAGCATGAGTAAGTAGAGAAGTTAGAAGACTCTGAAGATTTGAAAGAAGGATGCTCATATTCACTGTTTGGAAGTGCAACAGTCTCATATCCACGCATAAGAATTGTGGGATGGGGGGAACTTTCTTTGTCATCCAATGAAATGAGAAGGCTGAGGGGAAGGAAAAATACACTTACCAACAGCAGTAAATATTTGTAACTCAGGGTTGAAATAAGGGCTCCTTGGTGCTCTCTGAGCTTGGTTGTTTTCTTACAGATGTTTCACTACCCAGTACTGTTGCCTAGTTTGGGTAATGAAACATCTGCAAGAAAACAACCAAGCTCAGAGAGCTCAGATATTTGAATGAATGATATTGGGCTACCTATCTAAGAGATCTTTTGGACCAAACACATGGTCTAAACCATCATCTTCCTCCCATGATTTCCAAACAGTGTTGCTGAGGTTCCTCAAACAGCATTTGAAGGGACTTCACTCCCTCACATTAGCCTTTAACATATAGCATTCAGTTATTAACTGCCTCTGATTGTGGAAGCTGCCATGTAACCAATATGGCTACTCTCCTGAGAACATTTATTTCAAATGTTATGAAAATGTGCTTTATGTTGCCTAGAGTAAATATGCTATCAAGTTCAGTGAACTTCCTGCCTCTCCCTTAACCTGCTCCAGTACTTTATCATTTCTTGAACTGAAACATGTTCCAGCCAACTGGATTATTTGCAACATTTATATTTCACTTTTCTTCTATTAAGGAATTCAGGATGTTATCTAGTTATCCAAGCTAATTTAGATTTATTGAGACTCCTGCTTCTTTGACTTCAGGTTATAGAATGAGCTCATTAAAATTATATGGCATTATTTTGGCCACATAAGACTTACAAACTATAGAATTTGCTCCCTGGGGAGCTATGCTTGGCCCCCAATTCCCCAGAACACATAAAAGCTTTCTCCAAGCTTTTAATTGGTAATCATTCTAATGACAGGACTTAATTTTGGTTTTATTGTAATGATCTTTTCTATGCTTGTATTTTTTTTCATTACTATTGAATGCTGGAATCAACAGAAAAGTGGAGCATGCATTCAGTAATACACAAATAAAGTTGTCCTCTTATTTGTCTAAAATCTTACTGAAATCATTTGGAATATAGACATGTCTAGAATCCAATTCTTTCCTGGCTTTTTCCTGGACTTCCTGCTTTTCTGTTTTAACTCTGAAAGGCAGTAAGAAAGCATAGCCTTTCAGGCTCATTTTATAATGGAGGAGGTTCCCCCCCCTCCTGTTTAGTAATGTTGAAAACTCCATACTGTCTTCCAAACAGCAGTTAGAAATTCAACACTGGAAGGAAGAGAAGCTAGAACTGCTAAGCAACAATATGTTGCTTCATCTACTGAAAAGAGACACCCACTTTCTCCGGGAAAATCTTGCTATATATGTAGCAGAGGACTGAGATGCAAATAAATTCCAGCTCCCTGAAATCTGCTGGTTGTTTTTTGTTTTTTTTGCTTTCATTCCATCACTTCTGCTTTCTTTCACTTTCACTCTCTCACTTTCTCCTTTGTCACCAGCACCAACCTCCAGTCTGGACTCTCTGGCTTCTGGCAAATTGTTTTTTGATGGCTGACTCAGTATAACTGAACTCAATTTGCCTTTCAAAAGCAGCTAATAGTCGCATTAAAAAATCCATTTTCACTTGTGATTGAATTTGACTGAGGCTCAATCAATAAACTGTATGGAGCAGACGTTACCAGGGTAACTGTGTAAGTGAACATGGTTGGTTTAATCTCTTTGTACTTGTGGTTCTGCTGAAATTGGTGACTGCTATCAAAGCTCCACTAGAATTCAAGCAGGTTGTTATCAAGGCATGTAGATCATGAATCCATGGCATAACTAATCCTAACTGTGGAAATGAAATGAAAGAGGGCAGCCAGTGTAGTTTGTGATCAGCAATACTGCTTTTTATGTGTAATTTATCTAACAACACTTCTTTGATCAAACAGCTTAATTCCTTTTTCTACAAGCTAAAGCAAACTGTCCTCCAAAGACAAAAACATTTTAATAGCAGCTAATAAGCCACATAAGAATAGAATAGAATAGAATAGAATAGAATAGAATAGAATAGAATAGAATAGAATAGAATAGAATAGAATAG
>JANHFT010002627.1:26501-39395 GCA_032467955.1 Pseudoxenodon macrops | reverse complement strand
AATAGAATAGAATAGAATAGAATTCTTTATTGGCCAAGTGTGATTGCACACACAAGGAATTTGTCTTTGGTGCATAGGCTCTCAGTGTACATAAAAAGACAAGATACATTTGTATAGACAAGATTATGAATACATGAGATGGATTTGGATAAAAGGGAACAATAGGACAGGGACAGTAGGTACGCTGGTGCACTTATGCACGCCCCATAAAGACCTCTTAGGAATGGGGTGAGGTCTAGAGTAGACAGTCTTAGGATAAAGTTTTGGGGGTTTGGAGAAGAAACCACAGAGTCAGGGAGTGCATTGCAGGCATTGACAACTCTGTTACTGAGGTCGCATTTTCTGCAATCAAGTTTGGAGCGGTTTACCATATCTATTGTGTGCTCTTGTATTGTTTTAGTTGAAGCTGAAGTATTCATTGACAGAAAGGACATTGTAGCAGGTGATTTTATGCACTACGCTTAGGTCGGTCCGAAGACGGCGAAGTTCTAAGTTGTCTAAGCCCAAAATTTCAAGCTTGCTGGTATAAGGTATTTTGTTTCGAGCAGAGGAGTGGAGGACTCTTCTTGTGAAATATCTCTGGACTTGTTTGATTGTGTTAATGTCTGATATGTGGTATACCCTGTGTTAAGATTAGCTGGGGAGGGCCCCACTCATGGTCCCACCATTTCACAGAAACAAGGTCTTCTCCATGGCAGTGCCCCATACTGGGACATTCTCTTGGCACATAATAGTAAACTTCACAATGTTTTGCTTCAAAGGTCAACTTGATTTCATTTGTAAGGAATGAAGCATCCGTAGTTTAACCTCTGTCTACTTCTGCCTTTTATATGAAATTCTTTACATTCTGCACAGGCTTGCATGTTTGATTACCTTCACTATTTTGTGGTTGACTACTTTAACCAAACTGTATTTTATGGAAGAGGCTTGCAGCTTATTGTTTTATTTACACTGCTTCAGGCTTTGTTTGGAGAAAGAGTGGCATTAAAAACAAATAAACACAGAACAATATAATTTGCTATAGTTTAGCAGGTTTCCATGCACTAAAAATCCCAGATTGAGGATGGCATCTTCAGGTAGGGCTGAGAAAGACCTAAAAAAAAAAGCTTTTAAAACCTGAAGCAGCTGCTACGTGTAACTTAGATGTAAAATAATGGACCAAAATTTTCTGAAATGGGAAGCAGCTTCCTGTGTTCTCAAACTTTTTGCATTTCAAGGAAGTTTATCTTACAGATCTGTCTTGGGAGATTCTGGCATTCTAAGAAACAGAACCAGGAAACAAGTCAATACAGACTTCTGCAAATTTCAAACTTGTTGGGATGATTTCTGGCTTTTTATCGCCGCGATTTGATGCCAAGTATTATTGCTGAAGATAAAAGAAATGTCTACACTTGCACTGGGAAAAATAAAATAAAAATCTAGGGAATTGCGTGACTTATACTTCAGAAGCCAATGATTCACCTTGAAAATATAACTGAAACTTCCCTTAACAGCTGGGTGCACATGCAACAGAAGGAAACTTAGTTGCGGAGAGCTTCCTCAAGACACATAACTCATAAATTAAAAAGTTTAAAAAAAAACCTACATGAAGAAAGTTGACCTTTGCCACTGAAATCATTCTGCATAATGTATAATTATTTGAACTCTGTGTCTATATGTTAAGGGTTCTGCATCAGATGTGGTTTCCTGCCGATTTGGACCGGTTTGCTAGAACCAGTAGCGGGAATTTCCCTCCACTCGCTGAACCGGCAGCGACGGCTGACTGGACATGCCCCCGAACTGGTCCTGTGGCTGAAAATCAATGCTCCGGCCTTAAATTGGCTGAAAAACAACCCTCTGCGCATGTGTAAAGCCTTGTGTGCATGCGCAGAGGGTTTTTACCCGGACGTGTTGAGGGCGGGCGGGCGCGCGAGCATAGCAAGGGCGTGACTCCGAACTGAAAGGGACTTCCGGTGCGAATCCGAATCGGTAGGGAAGTTAAGTAGAACCCACCTTCGTTCTGCATCTCAATTTTCTAAACATTGCAAGGGGAAAAAATGCAGAAAAGCTTCGTCTACCAGCGCTCTAGTCCTGCAGAATGGACTTTGATGGGACTTTTCCCTTGGATCAAATGCTCTTCCTACCAACACCATCCAAAAAAAGATTAAACTCCCATTGTTAAAGGAATGCAGTACTGTACTGTACTTCCTTTCAGAGATTTAAAGGAAACATAAAAAAATGAGGAAACAGTTTTCTAAGCTAATAAGCATTGCTAAACAAAGAATAATCATGGAGATAAAGAGAATGGAAAAACCTTTGCTCAAAAGGTAGATATGTGTTTGTGCAATGGTAAAATAAATAAATCCCTGCAGTCTACAAAAGGTGAGGAGCAGCAAAGAGCAAAAGAGGTGACCATGCAAGTGAAACAGGAACCGATAAAGGAGAATATTTGTAGCTCAGGGTTGAACTGAGGGCTCCTTGGTGCTCTCTGAGATTTCTTTCTTTCTTGCAGACATTTCAGTATCCCAAGTTAGGTAATCTCATCAGTAATAATGATGTTACTTCGTTTGGGTAATGCAGCAGCTGCAAGAAAACAACCAAGCTCAGAGAGCACCAAAAACTCCTGAAAACAAGAAGGTATTGCAGACTCTTCACCCAAAGGAGCTTTAAGGAAACTCCTTGAAGTCACCTGCTTTTTAACACCCATCTGTAAAACATTTGGGAGAACTAATTCAAAGACCTGAATGGAGGGTTTATCAAACATAATGAAGATGCCAGTTTTCTTTATTATTATTATTTTTTTCCAGATTATTGTGGAGGTAGCAGAAATCTTTAACTCGAGGGAGTTTTAAAAACCCAAATGAATTACAGTCCAACATGATTTTTGAATTGCCTACTTATAGAAAGCCTCTTTTACATAATAGCTGTCCTCCATTAACAATCAGATTTGCATCTTCAGACCATTCCCTCCAAGCCTGGGGTTGAATGGAGCATCTAGCAATTCAACGCCCTCAAATTTACCAAATTCTGACAGTGAATATGAGGCATATACATCAAGGGTGGGTTCTAACTTACCTCGCCGCCAGTTCGCTGCCTCCCGCGGCACGTGGGCGTGCGCATGCACAGTGCAACCAAATTCCAAAAAATCCCCCCCAAAAAAGGCTGAAAACAAGATGGTGACGCATACGCAGTGATGGAAACTTGGCTTCTGCACATGCGCAGAAGAAAAAAAACTCAAAAAACTTTTTTTCCCCAAAACAAAATTCAAAAAAAAAGATGGCGGCATTCACGGACCAGAACCAGCTCTGTGACATCACCAGAGGCTTACTACCTACTCGGTAGAACCAGTCCGAACCGGTAGGAACCCACCTCTGATTTGTATTTTCAGTAAGAGGTCTGGGTTGATTTGTTCAATGATCCATTTGTTAGTTTTCTTGCCTTACTATGATCTTCCCTAACACCAATGTTCAAAAATATGTTCAAAGCCTCTGACCCTTCCTGAAATCTGTGAAGATCTGACTTTTTCTCCAGGCATTAAGGCAGGAGATTGGTTGAATCCAATATGAGTGCAGTTATTTGCTATGATGTCTCAATTTAATGTATTATGTATGTTTTGTTTTTGTTTTAATTTTAAATTGCATTTGACTATAAAACTCATCAAGCTCCTCTTCCTTTGCATCAGTGGTTGGAGCATAAGCTTGAATAATTGTCATATTAAAAGGTTGTCTGTACAATCAATTAATATTATGCAGTCATTAATTGTATTGTAGTCAAGTGTTGTTGTTGCTATTTTCCTAGCTATGAAAGCAACACAGGTCTTTCTTTGTTTTTCCTATCCTGAACAGTAAACAGTATGATCTCTTGACTGAAAGTGTCTAACTTCATTGCATTTCATTTCACTATACATATCAATCTGTAGTCAATTCACTTTATCTTTCACTGTGTTGAACTTTTCCATATTAACGTGTCTTATGACGCTTATTTCCACTGTAATTTTCCTTCTATAACTTTGACTTTTCTATTCTGCATGGCAACATTATCAACTAGCTACTCAAAAACACCATTACAATTCCCAAAAATCCTCAGATCTAGTAAGTTGAGAGCTATCTAACATGAAAGGTTCATCAACCAGCACTATGATATTGTCCATTTTGCATTTTAATTAACATATAGAAGTTATATACCATTATATTCTCCCACCCAGTATAAAATGCTGCCCTTGCCATTGTCACTAATGTGATAATCTGCCTCTATTATCTTCCTATGGTGATATGGGTGCCTGCTTGCTTTATCTTGGCAGTTAGAATGACTTTCAAGCTTTCGGTGACACTTTTGGGACTCTTGGCATCACCCCTGATATTTTTTGCTCATCCGTCCCAGAACAACCCCCCCCCCAATCCATCGCCATGATGAAGACAGCACAGCAAGATTGTGGATTAAAAATCACAGGCAGCTTTAATACTAAACTTGTCTAAACTAAACATATATTCTCACTTCCTTACTCCATTCTTCTGATTCTCACTGACTATATGATAGCTTGGAAACAATATGAAAATACGAAAACAATAATTATTCCTCCTCCATCTTTTTAAAGATGGAGGCCTGTTATCTTTTCCTGACATTGCTTTAGATCATTGAAGAACCTAATCCCATTTGTTGGGTCCCAAGAAATAGGACAAATGACATTACTAGTTCAGCGTTTAATCATAGTTCACTTTGGGAAAATTTTTACACTGCAGTTAAGTGTGTTAAGGCTACTGGAGTCTTAAAGCATATCACTTTTTCCCCTATGCCTTTGAATTTTGGATGTATAATTTAGTATCCTGGAGGCTATACCAAACCAGCTTGAGATCATGTCCTGCCTGTGAGCAAACACATTCTTCATTTCTGCTTTTAAACTTACTTACAGTAACTACGGTACTTGTGTTTTTCATCAAATAAGGAGACTCAACATGTGTGGGTGAGATGGAGTAGAGAGAGGAGATTGTATACATATCTTCAGTTTTCTTAACTTGTATAAAATGTTCTGTTTATCAGAGCAAGAGAAAGTATTCCCATTAATCTCACAAACCATTTCTGCCATCTCCAGGATTCTGTCTGCTGGAGAGCTGAGTAGGAGGAAGGGGAAAATGTTGCCTTTCATCTACCCAAGAAGAAACAAAAGCTGTGACAATTGTGCCTGAAAAATCTGTAGTACTTGTGAGGCAGCCTGGGGGGTCATGGCTTTGTTTCTTGACAGGTCTGGGTCTCCTCAACACTGTAATTTCAATGTCAGCTTCTACTAAAATGCAAGTACTGGAAGAAATTCACAGTACAGCAAAAGTACATGCAGCAAAGTAACTCCTTGCATCTTCCCCTGTGGGCAGATATCTGCTGGAGGCAATCTATACAATATCCACCCAGCTGTATTTGGCCAAGTGGACATCAACACACAGTGCTGAACAATCTAGATGCTTTGGTAGCCAAGATGTCAGACTTGGTAAAAGGATTTCTGGATTTGGAAATTAAGAAGAAATGCCTTGGGAAAGTTTCTCAATCCAAATGTGGAGATATTTCTTATTGCTACAGAATAAGAAAAACATATCCTAAAAACCATCAGTTTGGGATGTTCTGATGCTGATATATATGAGGTCAGACAAGATACTAAGGAATCAGATTGAGTCTCAGATCATTCAGTATCTTTACTACCTGTCAGTTGCTGAATCTATATCGAATGCTTTGTGTTCCCTGTTATCTCCCACCAGGGCTCATATCTCTCAACACATTTGCTGGCTACTTATCTATGTTATTAAATTAGCCCTTTAAACCACAAATGACTGCAGGCACAAATGTGATACCAGAGGATGTGTTTCTCAGTCCATTGTAATCCTGAATTTATACTGTCAGAGGACATGCTGTTGTGAGAAGGAGAGGGTTGTTTGTTTTGTTTCATAAAAGAAACTTGGCATAGTATGGTGGTGGAAGTATTGGACTAAAATCTTGAGACACTCGGTTTTAAGTCCAACGCCAGCCATAGAAACTCATTGGATTACAGTACTGTGGGCCAATCACTCGTTCTCTTACTGGTTTGTTGTCATGGAGTTAAACTAGAATTGCTTTCAACTCCTGGAAAAAAAGGTAAGATTAAAATCTAACAAACAAATGTAATCAACCTGTAACAAGTCAGGTCTGTGAGATTGGTGCTGTTTTATTTGGAAACAAAAGTGACATCAACAGGTAGCTCCCAAAAGTGACAATAGTGCCTGGATATATCAGAACATAGAAACTGTATTTGAAAACACAATTTAAAAGGTAATGATTGCCCACATAAAAAGTTAACTAGAGGAGGATCAACCTAAAGGTGGTTTGGATGTGACTGACTGGTCTGAAGAGGGTGGGAGGAATAGTGATTACATAAGTTAGAAAAGGGAACTGGAAGAAGAGTAGGTAAAAATCATGGTGAGGAGAATTCTTCAGCTTTGCAGAATAGAGAATGAGAGTGTCAGGAGCACCACACAAGAAATTTGTGGTGGGAGGAAAATAGAAGAATGCTGTAGCGTTCAGAACCACCTTTGTATCATAGGCAGATGTAGGCTGTCTATGAGTACTTTACAAATGATGCATAAAATCAGTTACAGCCCTAGGACAGGTGAAATCTAAGTAAATATAATGTATATCTAGCACATATCTTAGTGGTGCAAAACATCCAGGACAAAACCTCTGAAATACCTGGGCAGAGCACCAAATAGTATAATGAGATGTGGCTTAGTAGGTAATGCTGCAGGCAGCAACATCCATTATAAATCACAATGTGTTAAAATGATGGCATATGAATCATGATATTAATGTGCAAAGGACCCAATTTAGTGCTTGTGTCATGATATCAGATGCAAATAGGTAAATTGATTCATTTGTGTCATGAACTCATGTTGTGGATCATCATTTGCCCGCCTTCTTTCATCTCACTGCAGATGACTTTGGCTGTGGGTTTTAAATATGTCAGAATGGCAAGGATGTTTGACTTAACATTTTTCAGTGTGCAGAGCTAAGTAGACTAGGGCTTCCTTCTTGTTTTAGGTTATCTGAAATCATAGCAGGCTCCCGTAGCAGTTCAAATGCTGTAAGATTAAGCCATTGCTAATTGCATTCTATAGCTATAACACATTCTACTGCAGTGAAACAACATGGATACAGAAAATGTCTGGTATCTGGAATTTTTTATTGATCTGCAGATCAGTGTAAGAACTTGGCTTCGTTCCTGAAAAAAGAAATAAGAAAGTTCATGAAAAGTATGTTCCCTATTGTCTTTCATCCTTGGAAAACTCTTCTTCTCCCACCCTTTAGCACACCTGATAATAAGAAGCTCTTGTGAATAATGGTGGCTTTGGTGTTTGGGGATCTTGGGGAAGAGAAGAAATCACCCATACTCAGATTTCTATCCTAAAATTGTAGGAAGTTAAAACTCACCCTTCTCCTAGAAAATGAAATATTTTAGGAAATATTAAAAGGGCAGAATATTCCCCCCTAAAAAGGAGGCAGAAACTCAGCTCCCCCACCTTTGTCAATGTGCCAGTAAGGCCTGAGCCAGCCTATCTGCAACACAAAAGACGTGGCCTCCAGGACATAATAGGACCCATCTAGCAACAGAAAGTCACCACATGGCACCTGGGAAGATTACATCATCCAGCAACGCTCAAGCAAGCTTTGGCCTCAGGACAGCCTACAGTGTTGTCCCTGCATGGCCCCATGGGAGTCTGACAACCAATCAGAATACAAGCTCAAATTCAAAGTCCAACAGGGCATAAAATGAAGGCACTCTCAGCATCTCAGCCCTTTTCTGTTCAAGAACTCAAGCCATGTGATCCTGTTCATCAATAAACCGTCTTTCCAAACAGCCACCATGTTTCTAGTGTCTTTCTCCCCACTTGAAACTGAACCCAGAAGAATATTTCTTCCAACAATTAAATTAACTTTAAAAAAAAATTAGACTTACCATCATTCTTTTCAGGAGTCTGTGATTGCAAATTCAGAAGAATCCTTTAATTTTCCAACCATTTCCTTAAAAAGTTGGTGGTTTGTATGGGAAACATTTGAGGCCACAACCTGATTACCTGCTGCCTTTGGTCCTAATTTCACCTCTATTCTGCTGTGCTTGACATATGTACAGTGACAATTTTGACAACATGACAATTCTTAGACTTGACTTGTTTTATCAGGAGTGGATTTTTTTCTGTCTAGGATGACTGAGTTCCTTGTGTAAACTTTCAAAATGTATTATTAATTAATCATATTTATACCACTGCCCATCTCATACATTGTGATTCTGGGTGGGATTAAAAACAACCATAAAATATTTGTTAACAAATAGAGAAGTACAAATAATAATGTAAAATGTAAAGATGGTGCATTGGATTATAAACAATGGAATCACCTAATCAAATTATAATTCCTTTGCGATTTCCCAGGCCTGTTGACACAACCAGGTTTTAAGGGATTTTTTGGAAGGTTGGGAGAGATGGAAATAATCTCATGTCAGGGAGGAGGATGTTCCATAGAATGGGGGGGGCACAGCAGAATGATATGATTTAATTATTAGTTAAATATCACAAAATAAAAATACAATAGATATTTATAATTTATAATAAATATAAAATGAAATAATATTAAAAAATAAACATGCTGTCTGGGGAATTCTGGGAGTCATACATCTTAAAGTTGTCAATTTTATAAATTAATGCTCTATAGGGATGAACCTAGATTGTATTACCAACTGATAAAGTATAGAAGATGCTGCCACACTGACACCAACACATTCCTAATTATACTGTGAATTTTAATTGCAATTTGCCTGGGGAACCAATGTGAGCTGGAAAACAAAAATAAACCTTTTGGCTAGAGCTCCTGCTGTAAGGACTGAATGAATGAAAACCACAATCTCTCTCTCTTGCAATGCGGACTCTGCTTTTTAGGTGTTTTGATCAGAAACATCAATCCTGTAATGAGGTGGGCTGAGATGCTGCTTTAAGTGATTGATTTTGGAGTCATGATTAAGTCCAGCGGGGAAACAGATGATAGAAGAATACAGGGCCTGCTGGAAATGATGGAAAGTGATCAAGCAGTCATGAGATCAATGCAGTTCCTTTTTAATTTCAATGAACAATGAAACCTGAATGCCTACGTCAGTGGTATCTTCACATGCTTGAGAAATTTGGTGTTTGTGAATTCTAATATAGACCAAGCCAATGGTTGTTTCATAGATGTCAGAGCTTCGTTAGTCATCCTTTTTAGTGATTCTCAAATGGTCTGCCATATAGTGCTTCACTTGGGGAAAAAATAGAAGGCATACACAGGATATAATCATATGACTCCTTGAACAGCGTTCTAGTCTCAGACAAGGGAATGAAATGGCAGATCCCTCTTGTGTGCTTCTCTCTGAAATTCAGCATATCCAAAGTCAGGAATTTCTGACTATGGCAAGCTCCAAAAAGGGGAAATAATGGAGACCCTGCTATTAGAGTATGTACGTTTGCTTTTATAATTCTTCTGCTATTATGTTTAAAATACATAGGATTACATTTAAAGCTGGTTGTTTTAAGAGAAAATGTAGGTAGAAATGTCTATTTGGAAATAAAATATGTATAAAAGCTTATAATTACACAAACACTTTTGTACAGGAGAGTAATACAGCAACAGGATAGAAAAAGCAAATAGCAGTAAACACATGAAATCTGAAAAGTACTATAAACTAGGAACAGACAGATGTTTCCGTCCTGACTTGTACCTTGAGAGCTAATAGAAAGAGATACTCTTTGGATTTTCCCCTTCAGATTGAACTGGCTATTTTCTACAGTCTCATATTTTTAAGTACTTTTTTCTTTCCTAAACGTGATAGCAATCAAGGAAAATGCTGTATTGCAGCACTGTGTCTTATATCAACAGCATTATCAGAGTGCAGCAAAAGAAATATAAAAATATGTCAACAAAATTTGCTTTAATTAAATGTTGACCTAATTAGACTCTTGGCTATCAAACAGCTCCTTGAAGTGGCAGAGGAGGAGAAAAAGAATGGGTTAAGATGAGCCACTGAGTCAACATCTGTTTGTTGAAGTGACACATCTGAGTTTGGCTTTTCAGTAGATTTCTTTCATGGGGTCTTCTCTTTCAATCACATGGTACATTCTCTTCGCATCATTTCTAGTTCCCAATTTCTCCAAACCATTTTGGAGGCAACTGTGCAATCATCTTCACTTTTCCCTATGTTGGAACCAAGGGTGAATTGTGGATTGTTTTGCTGCCAGTTCGCTCAGGGTCGTGCCTCACACGCATGTACGAAGCAATCAAAAAATAGCTTCTGCGCATGCACAGAAGCAAAATCTGAAATGGCGGCACCCACAGAGACACCGAAGAACCGTGACATCATCTCTGAGTTACTACCGGTTCTAAAGAACCAGTTAGAACTGGTAGGAACCCACCTCTGGCTGGAACCCAGAGAGAAATCACCATGAGCCAGCTGATCACTACTGACATTTACCTGGTGCTCTTTCCTCTGGCACTCAAGCTAATAAGAACTGTGAAATCTCCTTTTTGCACTACAAAGGGAATAAAACCAATCACAAGTCTTGTCCCACACATAGAGGACTGAACCACTACAGATATTAAGGAGAGGAGATGTAGGATTTCCTACTAAGGAGCACACAAAGTCTCACTTCCTGGAATTGTGCTGGGAGAACTGTGCAGCTGGTTCCCCCTGAGGTCCTCTGGAATGGCCTTCTGGAAGAGGTCAAATGTGAACTTTCTTGCAGAAACAGCTGAAGAGCTTTTCCAGAGGGTATTTGAATGTTGATACCAGATACTACTTTTGCATATAGTCTATTTTTTTAATATTTATGATTATGATATTATCTTTTTGGTGAGCCATCAAGAATCTACTGATGCTTGTGATGGGGTATATATTTAATTAATACGTAAATAATTAAACTTCCCTGAAGCTTTGTTCTGGTGCTACACTGCAAGGAAAAAATATACCTTTCTATGCTGCATTTTCAAATAAAATTGTGCAGGGCCAGAAAGGGAAGGGGAAAAAAGTAAACCAATTCTTCAGATGAACAAATGTCACAAATGTCAGTTGTGTCAGTAGTCAGCTTCAAACTGATTCAACAACATGTTGTGTACTCTGTCAGGAGTATACATACTCTCCTCCAATTTTTCTCAGAACAACTTTTGAGGACTAGTTAGGCCAGGGGTCTGCAAATCTAAACACTCAAAGAGCCATTTGGATCCATTTCCCACACAAAAGAAAACACCGGGAGTCCCAAAACTCTTCCAGTGCCTGACTATTTCTTGAACGGCCACAAAACTAGCATATGTAGTTGAATTAAATGTTCTGTTTTCTTCTGAAATTTTTATTTTCTGGGATTGATCCATGGTTGGACGACCAGGGGTTGAAAAGCTCAATAAATCATGTGCTAGTGGGTATCGCACATTGGCAATTGTGACGCATATTTTGAGTGAGAAGGGAGCCTCAGCAGAGGGGTGAAAGAGCCACATGAGTTTCCAGAGCCACAGGTTGCTGACCCCTGGATTAAGCTAAGGGGCAATAATTACCGTAATTGTTCAGCGAGCCTCCATGGTGGGCAATGGACTTGAACCCTGATCTTCCTGGTCCTAATGCAATACTATACTACATTTTACATAAATGCTGGAGGCAGGAACATATAGAGGCTGTAGAGATCTAAGTCCAGGCCTCTAAGATTACATGACATTTCTTTATATGCCACCAGATGAGAATGACCTTTGTGTTCATCCACGAAGTCGTTGCTCCAAGATTGACTTAAGTCTGAACTCAGCACAGTATTTCTCTTCCTTTATCAACATTTTCAAATAATGCACTTTTTCATACAGAACTTTTGATGTCCAATATTACTCAAATTTCCTTTCTTTGATCATATTGTCCCTGAGATAACTTTATAATTATTGCTCAGAAACTCTGCCTAAAATATTTCTTCTCAAGCTATTTCATCATCATAAACCATATTACTAAATAACTCATCAACCTCTAATCCTTAATGCTGGTGTTCTTTTTTCCAGGAAAAAGCTTTCAGTATGTAAAATGTAATATTGTTGTTGGCCTTAACAATAGAAGATATTTAAGCCAGGGAGACAATAGATGGGGTCAACTAACACTTATTAAGCCTATAATGAGGATGAATCTAACTTCAACTTTTTTTTAGTATCCTTTGTGATATATAAGCAATAGTCAACTGAATCACAAAAGATAAAGCTGGTGAGTGAGACAGAAAGTTACACAAAAGTCAGTAAGGTATGAAATCCCAGAATAAGAATACATTAAATAAGAGGGCAAAGATCTAAGGTGATAATCAGACAACCAAAAAAGAGTTAATTAAATCTATATTGTCCTTTAATATCTTCATCTGCTTCATTTGCTGGCTGGAAGTGACTCATTATTAGCTTTTCTTTATCTTTTCTGGAGATATCCATAATTGGACTTAGTATCTTTTGCTGCCAAAAAATAAAATAAAAAATCCAGCCAAGTTCATTTCTTTCTATAATTCACAGCTGGGCTGTGTGTCCTAATATGGACCAATTCTCAAAGCCAACTTCTCATCATCTATCAATATAGATACAAACAGAGGAAGAAATATACTGACATTCCAATAAATTTCCAAGTGCATTTTGGAAACCAATTGCCCTTGAACAGTGGTATGAATATCTTTTATATTAATTTTGCCTAAGTTCATATTTTGTTTATGTAACTGATCTACCCGCTCTGTAATTATATTTGTGTGCTATACATGGTTTATTTAAAGGATTAAACTAAGGATAGTGATGCATATTTATTTATTTATTTATTTATTTATTTATTTATTAAATTTGTATACCGCCCTTCTCTCGAAAGACTCAGGGCGGTGCACAGCC